>JACMIG010001790.1:0-18123 GCA_014805385.1 Levipalatum texanum
GAGGAAAAACCGGAAAAAAACCAGTTTTTGGACCATAAGTGGCCGAAAACTTTACTTATTCCACAAATCTCATGCATATTCGGACTCAGCGTGTCAAAACACACCAGATAGAGTGGTCGAAATTTCATTTTGAGCAAATTTGCAATTATCGATTTTTTCAGTCCGGACCCCCTATAACCCGCTAAATGCAGTAGCTGGCTTAGTTATACCACCAGCCGATCTCCCCACAGCGTGGGGAGTCCGTAGACACCGATTTTAATGGGGGTCAACTTTGGCCCATCCGAGGGGTTGCCTGCTATTGGTGCGCCCTCTCAAATAATGTCTCTTAAAAACTTTTTTTATAAAATAACAAGTGTGTATCGTTAGCCGCGAATGATAACGTAAAATGAGAGACGCAGAGAAGGAGAGGAGCACAGTCATAATTTCTCTGCTCCTCTTCTTCTCTGCGTCTCTCGTTTTACGTTAACTTTCGCGGTTCACGATATACACTTGTTATTTTACAAAAAGTTTAATTTCCAATCTCTAATATTTCAGTTTAGTGCTGTAAATCATAAGAGAGATATTTTCCATGTCTCTATGATGGAACGCCGCCTCTTCACGAAATACTTCGTTAGATCACCTTAACGTCGGCAATATATGAGTTACTATTATATATGATTCAATGACTATTTAATCCTATCTAACCATGGCAAGGACGGCGATGAGGAGCAGGACGGCCTGCATGAGGGGCTGCATGTCTCGAATGGCAAGTTGCTACCTCTGAGATTCCGGCCTCTTTTATCCTCAGATACTAGCCTTGACAGAATTCACCCTCAAACGTCTGGCGTCTCTTCATTTTACTAGTCTCTCACAAGGTGCTAGACTAGAGAAATGGAGAGACGCCAGACGTTTGAGGATGAATTCTGCTGACACAATCTGCTACGATTCTCGTGATTCTCTGTTCCCTCTTCGAAGCATGACAGAGAGAAAAAGAGAAATCAGCCTCGCCCACACAGAAGTCGTAGTCTTCAATCTCGTGAGCTTAGGTCTTTCTCTCGCAACACCACACCAACTGTCCGCACGGCGCACCTTGACAACTGTTATTTGCCGGAGATTGGTTCTCGGCCTTAATATCGCTTCCTCGTGAAACAACGGAGAGAGACAACGCAGGACCCGGATCTATGGTTGAGCAATGCCCTTGGGGAAATGCATGCGAGGAACCAGTCCGGTGAGGGTCCACTCTAAGAGTCTTCATTTCTTGCATGCTTCGATTGAAAGTGGGCGGGGCTAGCGGCTCCGCCCCTTTCAAAAAAACTGATCAGTTTTTCTTATGAAAATTTTGCTTTACGGCCATTTCCACGCAGCTACTGACAATGAAGTTATCGAGGCGGGAAAAAATTATGGTGAAAAAATTAGCCCGATCCGATGCTTCTACGATTTTCTGGTCCGGGCATGCGAAACATTTCGCACAATTTCGCATTTTGCGAAATTTCGGGCGGAATATTCCGGCCGTACGGTAATGTAGAGAACCCGGAGCGTACTAATTCCCACGCCGGACAATACCGTTGACGGACTGCGCACGCGTTTGATCTACCTCTTCAAGCCCCGTTTCACAGTCGTCTAAACCACATTGTGAATGCCCCTACTGCCGAACGCTACCCCACTTGCGCATCGAAGGCATGCTAATTCTTCTATGGTGTTTCAAAGTCGTAATCTAACGAGCAGATTGTTCAACCACCATTGCCCTTATCCCTTCTATCACGGATGCGAGGGAAAGTCAGAGAACCAATATCCGGCAAACAACAGTTGTCCAGTGCGGACAGTTGGTGTGTTGTTTTTTTACGTGTCGGAGGTCACTATCCAGAGAGAGAGAGAGAGAGAGAGAGGGAGATCTAAGCTCACGAGTAGGATTACTGCATCTGTGTTTGCGAGGTTGATATGAACCTTCTCTCTCTCTCGCTATCATTATAGAGAGAATCACGAGATCACATTGGTCTTTGGGGGGCAGCACTTGAAGAAAGATTCGTAGTCTGAAAAAGAAGCAAAAGTTTAAAGCAAAAAGTTGGCCGCGGCGGGGATCGAACCTCGGACCTCCGCGCCGTAAGTCACCAACACATATTGACATTTTTTCCAATTTTAGGGTTGAACGAAATGAATTTTGCTTACGCGGGGGGCATGCCTGGTAGACCAGTACTACTGTTTACGACAAATCCAGACTGCAGTCTGTCCAAAAAAGGCCGATAGTTAGGGTTTTGTACAATATGATGATCATAACTTTTCTGTGCTGACATTCAGAGCAAGGACACTAAGTGTAATGCACATCACTAGTAACACGTTGCTGCTACTCCGGACCCTCCATCTTGATTTAGAAAAAAGTTATGACCTCTCAAAGATTTTTTTTGATTTCGCGTCGGGACCTCTTTTAAAATACCTACTCCCTTAACCTACTGCAACCCGTAATATCAACAATGTGCGCGATTCTACCCGATGAATCAAAGATGGAGGACGACGTGGTGTTTATATTGATGCCTCCTGTGCAATTTGGTTGAAATGAGCAGCATACAATTGAAATGATCAAGAATACAGGAGAATTGCATCGTCTTTTGATCTCTCGCTGGTCCGACGATCAGTGAGTGCGGGCAGAGTCTTTATCTGCACTCTTTCCACTCCTCGTCCTCTCCTTGAGTCGTTGACTCTCTCACTTCTTATTCGCGCGGTCGAACGTATTTGAGCACCATTGCGCAATCTGAGAGCACGCTTTACGCGCTCTTCATGCACAAACAACCCCGATCAAGAATTCATAGTCATCATCTCCATTGTAGTAGACTTTTGTCAACGGCATTCTTTTGCATTCGGCATTCGTGACTAATGCATCCACTCGTATTTTCAGTGCATTTTAACACCGTTTTATTTCAAATTTGACACCGTAGGCCATATCGCTTTCTCTTTGCTTTTGTTTACACGCACGTTCTCTATGGTTTTTACACGCACGTTCTCGAGGTCGAATAGATCCTACTCATCAAGCCGACTCGGAGGAAGAGGAATATTACATCGTCGACGAAGTGAGTTGTTTTGGTCATCAATCTATTTACCCGTACGCCGAATTTGCAAAGCTTCTTCGAACAAACATTAGATGTACGCATCAGAATGACTCAGCTTGCAATGATACCTCAAATTTGGGTAGTTAAACCGGTGACGTTAACGCAGTTGGAAAACACTTCCAGCATATATTATGGCCTTAGGGATTGCGATAATCGAAGATTGAAGCAAAAACGACTAATGCCGCCATTCTAGGGCGACGCCCTTCTATGGTCGCAGTTCGTCGAGCTCGTGAAGGAGGAGTGCTGGACGACGGATGACAACGCAGAGCTGGCCCTCACCCCCACGTCTCCCACCACGAGGGCTGTCTTTGCAAGGAAGAAGACAGGTATTGAGAGGCACAGGGTAGTAGGTTCGAACCTCTTCTATAATTGTTTGACATCTAACTACATGGAAAGCAAATAGTGCTGGATGCAGTTTTCTTGGACTCAGTGGACCGATTCACGCTAAGCATATATATTCGATGAATGCGTAAGAAATTAGAGAATTTGTTACGCAGTATCCCTGCCGTCCAGACAAAGAACTCATATAGTTATCATAGTATAATGGGAATTAGCTGCACCGTGATATCGCACTGTGATGGTTGTTCATAACATTTGCACTGCCTTCTGGATTACGGTTCTGAGCTCGATAGGGTTTATTCGTAGAAAGTGGTACAGCCGGGGGGCCATCTACTTACTGCGGGTAGCAGCAGCCATCGTTGAGCCGGAATTTGCCGGCTGCTCGGCGGCGCCTTGGGTTAGAGCTGCAGCCTGATCCTCCCTTTTCGCCTTTGTTCCCATCGAGGCGGCCTGGCTGGGATCCGCCTGCCTGCCAGCAGCGTCAGCTTCATCCCACTTGCCCGTTGCCGTGATCGTTTCTGAAGATAACGATCTCCGGTTTAGGGGTACGGAGGTTGAACCGAACCTTCTTGCTGGGAGAACTGGATGAGCGCGACGAAGAAGATGAGAAGGGACAGCTTGAGCATGGCTGGTGTTGGTCTCATCTGCTGGACTCTTAATCCCTTAAATACTCTGACAGTTTACTTGTTTGTTTCGTCTATGCACTTATTCGTTGTTCTTGAATTCCTCCCAGCCTCCAGCATTGATCTGGAGGATTGTTCTGGAAGGTGTGTAGGGGAGGCGAGAGTGTTGTGGCAGTTTTCAAAAGAGAAAAATCAGGAAGTTGTCGACAGCGGTCGGTTGACTGGGTATCCCTGCACTCCAGACAAATAATGTTTTCATGCAGACATTTGAAGTATGTACATCTCGGATATTTACCATCAGGTCAAATAGACTGTACCATTCCGCTGATTCAGATATACTATCTGTTATAATAATAATATTTATCGCCTATTCATTCTCAACTTTCTGCTGAGGACGCCTTTTCTCCTTCGTTCGTGAACAATTGCTTCCATGTACATAGTTATAATGAATTTTGTTTCCCTGCACATGTTTCTATTTAAAAAAAATATATCGAACATCATATCATTCGAGCGTGCACGATGTAACATGGAATCTTTTAAGCACCACCGATATGGCTTCGTATTCCGATCATGATCATCTAGCCGACTCGGAGGAAGAAGAATATTATATCGTTGACGAAGTCTGCTTTTACGACAAACATTTATATTATTTATCAATTTTGAAATGAACCTGAACTCACTAAATATGTAAGAATACTTATGGACTATCGTAGTTATTGACTTGGTATACTGAAAAATATTCATTTTCCGCGAAAGAGAGATGTTGATGGAAATTGTGGGGACGGGGAGAAAGTTTGCCGCTTGGGCCACGAACTACAATAATTGACGATTGGTACAATGAATAATGATGCTGTTCCATGGCGACGCTCTGCTGTGGTCGCAGTTCGTTGAAGCCGTCAAGGCGGAGGGCTGGACGACGGATGACAATGCAGTTCTCGCCCTTACGCCCACTTCCCCCTCCACGAGGGCTGTTTTTGCAAGGAAGAAGAGAGGTATTGACCGGCGAAGATGGTAGGTTCCCGACTAAACCAAAGGTTTACGTATGACAATCACATGAATGCAAGTTGTGCTGAATGCAGTTTTCAAGGGCACCGATATTCGATTTATTTTCTCTACTAGATGGAGAACGCAGAGAAAACAGCCGGTTGATTGCATTCCGCGCCGTTTGTGTCACGTGGTAGTCAGTGAGTTCCTTTTGGCCTCATCGAATCAATCGATAATAACGAAGCGTAACCGTAATGAACAAGACGGAAAGTTTTTGTCAATGTTGTAAGCCCTACTATAGTAGATATCCCGGAGAATCTGAATTTAAACTTTACACTACCTCCCGTATTACTGAGCATGCAATGATTTATTCGTGCAAAAATGGTACAGCCAACGGCGTCCTCTAATTACTGCCGGTAGCAGCAGCCATCGTTGATCCGGCATTTGGTGGCTGCTCGGCTGCGGCTTGGTTTGGAGCAGCCTGATCCTCTTTCTTGACCCTAGCACCCATCGACGCGGCCTGATTGGATTCCGCCTGCTTCCCAGCACCGGTAGCGTCATTCCTTTCGGCAGCGGCTTGGCTTGGAGCAGCCTGATCTTCCCTCTTGGCTTTTGCGCCTATCGAGGCGGCCTGGCTAGGATCCGGCTGCTTGCCTGCAGCGGCAGCTTCATCCCTTTCGGCAGCGGCTTGTCTTGGAGCAGCCTGATCTTCCCTCTTGGCCTTTGCACCCATCGAGGCGGCCTGGTTGGGTGCAGCCTGCTTGCCTGCAGCGGCAGCGTCGTCCCTCTTGCCCGTTTCCGTAATCGTTTCTGCAGACAGCGATCCCCGCCTTAGGGGAACGGAAGATGAGCCTTACCTTCCTGCTGGGAGAACTGGATGATCACGACGAAGAAGATGAGAAGGGACAACTTGAGCATGGCTGATGTCGTTGACTCTGCTGGATTATTCCTCTCTTAAATACCTTACCGGTTCACTTGTTTGTTTCGTCTATGCACTTGTTCGTTGTTCTTGATTCCTTCCGAACCTCTACCATTGATCTGGTGGATAGATTCGAGAGGTTACTAGGGAACGAGAGAGAGATTTGTGGCAGTGTTCAAGAGAGTGTAATTCAGGAAGTGGCTGTTGATTGGATGTCCCTGCACTCCGGCAAGTAATGTTTTCATGCAGACATTTGAAGTACAGATGAGATATTTACCATTAGGCCAAAAAACTCGAATTCGACCGGGATTTCACGAAGAGGGACAGGTCTGTTGCCAACGGGCAATCAAACTTCAATTGGATTTAGATCAGCATTCCTAACAATAAGAGAGTTCTACAAGGTTCCTTTAACGGATGGAGTTGCACTCTTCGGAGAATATGGTAGTTGTTATTTGGGCTTTCTTACATTATTTGGTTTTACTACATTATTTCATGTTTTGTTGAGGCTCCGCCATCGGCCACGGTGCAGTGACGTCGACTTCCTTCGAGGAGACGAAACTCTTCAAGCTTGCACCGGTCTACGCAGGTTCGGCTAAGCAAGCCGCTGCCATCATTCAGCAACTCGTTAACTACTGTCGAGGGTCATTTAAGTCCGCTAAAATAGACAGTGACGATCGTCTTCCAGAGTCTCGCCCGATTGTCACATTATATTTCATTTGCTCAGTGGATCAGCAGGAGAGCAACTGCTGACAACTATTGTTGAGGTTAGCCTGAAGGTTTCCCGAGGAATTATCACGCATTCACCAAGCTCATCCCTGACATCAAGCCTGGCATTCCAATCCGGACGCTCTTCTCGAAAGATTGGAAGAATCCAATCGACATGACGCGACTCTTCGTTCCGCGCAACAATACGTGCCACTTTGATGCTTAGAAAACGTTCGTTTGCCTTTTTCGTCCGATAAGAAGGAGTAGTTTCAAGTTCCCCCACACCGATAAAGAAAAAAAACCATGCGCAATTCTTGAGAAATATCGAATGCACTTGTCGAAATCCCATGGCAGCAGTAGGAACGATTCAATTCAGAAAACAAATATCATGAAATCTCAAGAATGCAGGTAAATTACATGGTCATTTGATCTCTCGTTGATCGACTGGTCAGAGAGTGCTGGCAGAGTCGTTATCTACACTCTTTCCCTTCTTCAACCTCTCCTTCTGTGGTTGATTCCTTCTCGTTCGCACTTCGAACGTGTATGAGCACCTGAGAGCACACTTTAGGCACCGATCAGACGATATAAAACGGCCAATCAAGAGGAAACGCCTATTCATTATCTTTCTGCAGCGGACGCCTTTTTCTACTGCATCCGTAAACAATTGCTTCCTCTCATTTATTCCTAGTGTGTTTATGCGCGGATTTTGCATACCTCTAAGCGGTTCACATGAGCATGCACTATGTAACATCGAATCTTTTCAAGCACCACCGATATGGCGTCGCATACCGATCATGAACATCCAGTCGACTCGGAGGAAGAGGAATACTACATCGTTGACGAAGTCTGCTTTTTTATTGAGCTGGTATACTGAAAAACGGCTTGCCGCATGGGCATTTGAACTACCAAAATTGAAGATTGATAAATGAATAATTATGCTGTTCTAGGGTGACGCGCTGCTGTGGTTGCAGTTCGTTGAGGCCGTCAAGGCGGAGGGCTGGACGACGGACGACAACGCAGTTCTCGCCCTCACGCCCACTTCCCCCTCCACAAGGGCTGTTTTTGCAAGGAAGAAGATAGGTATTGTTCGATCCCCCTACTAAACCAACAGTTTTCCAATCTTGCATGAAATCTGAACGAATGCACATTGTACGGAATGCAGTTTTCAAACGTTCCGATAGTTGATTAGCTCTCGTCTAGATGGAGAGCGCAGAGAAAACAACCTGTTGATTGTATTCAGTGCCGTTTTTTCTCCGATAATAGGAGCGGAGGAGATAATTTGCATGGATAAATAGATATAATTCTATGGGGTTTAGTAGCTTAAAAATATCCGTATATACCCGAGAGGAGTGCGCTTCAGATAACCACTTCGTCGGCTGCGTGGTGTAGAAAGAAAACGACGGAATTGCGTGGATTGGCTTCTACCTTATGCATCCCAGAGCAAGGTATGAGGAGAAAAAAAGATTATATGGAAATTGTAAGTGAACACAGACGTGCAAATGTTGACCCGTATGGACAAATAGCGTTTTGGGTACACCGCATTAGATTTGCAAAATTGGTCCTCGGAAAGTTTCACAAATCACGGCATTACCTGTTTCATTTGGAAAACGAACTTTTTTCCGTTTCCTGTTCGGACTTCTGGGATCACATTTACATCGAGACTAAATAGTAATCAAGGCGAACTCGTGCTTGGCTAAACAGAGATACCAATTCCGCGTAAATAACGATTATAGAGGTCAAGGCATTGGCTCCATCCTCTGGGACCGTGCACTCGGACGGATTCCCACCGATCACGTCATCGGACTGCGGGCTGGTCAGGGCGGGCGAACAAGATTGAAATAATCTGCTTTTAGCGCCCGACATGGCGGAGAAGTACAAGGCTCGCTTTGTTCCCTACGAAGTTGGTAGCCTGACACGCCTCGTATTCACTTGCGATCAGTTGGCCAAGGCAAATGACTTTCGAAAATCAATTGCAATTCCAAGTTCAAGGTCTGCGCCGCGATTTGCAACGCCTCCGAATACAAACTTAAGAGTGTCAGCGAACTATTAGACCACGAGTTTTGGAAGCTACTCGACCTCGATCGTGATGTCACTATGAGGAACAGGTCAGTTGCCAATGCAGTAGTGGTGCCAAAGTTGCTGTTTTCGCGTTCCATTTACACCTGTGAGTCACAATGGGGCTAGCGTACCATTTGAGAGCGCGCACAACCTGTAATAGCGCTCAAATAGCACGCAAGGGTTCGTATCACAGACGTAAACGGAACGCGAAAAGGAACAACTTTTTCACCACAACAATATGCATTCAAGCTTCATTTGAATACAGATCAGCATTTCTTCACAAGTTCTACAATGTCCCTCTAACGGATGGAGTTGTTCTCATCCGAGACAACGGTGATTTTCAATTCATTAAACAGCGATTAATGCTTTTCCTCATTGTTTTGCTCCACTAGTTCACTTAATATTTTGTTTAGCCTACGATGCTGTTATTGCCTACGGTGCAGTGACGTCGACTTCCACCGAAGAGAGGAAACTCTTCAAGATTGCTCCAGTCTACGCGGGCTCTGTAAAGGAAGCCGCTGCCATCATTCAACACTTGGTTAAATACTGCCAAGGGTAATTGAACTCCTTAAAGAAGGAGTATGAGGAAATGATGGCCATTGGAGCCAAATGAACTTTGGCCAGTGTCTGGGTTGCTCATTGGCATGCGTCTGGTCTGGATTTTCACAATTACAGAAATCAGAAAAGTTCCTCTTACCTCTTCTTTTAATAATATAAATGAAACGACATCCTTCTAGAATCGCGGCAGATAGCAACATTCAATTCCATGTGCCCAACGGATCTGCAGGAGAGGAACTGCTGGAAACTATTCGTGAGGTTTGCAGAAGGCTCCTAATTCTTCGATAATTCGCCCACCTAGCATATCCCTGACATCAAGCCTGGAGTTCCTCTGCGGACGCTCTTCTCGAAGGAATGGTACAATCAGATCGATACCGCGCGACTCTTCATACCTCACAACAATTCGTGCCACTTTGATGCTTAGGCCGCATCCTGAATCACTATTCGTCGTAAACGTTATTTCACTCCAAAGAAGGAGTAGGAACAACGCCTCCTAGACAAACGCGAAAAAAACAGCACTTCCTACCCGTTTTTTTCTATAATTTTGAAAACTGTTTTACGGACGCGCCCGAAGACAGAATCTTTCTCCAAGGTCTTCTTTGAGGTCCAACGCTTTTCGTTCTCTATCAGCCGTGATAGAACCTACTGATTTGAAACATAAAGTTCGATTTGAATTCTCTAGTTGATATGCAGTGATGTGTGGTCTCAATGATAAGCTGGAGCGGGAACATTCCAATCAGGAACAGGAAAGCAGCGCAGTTCGCAAGAGCTGATAACAACGACGAAAACAAGAAGTGCTTCTCGACTGGAACAGCGGGAATCATCGCATCAGAATCAGCAGTGATGCGTAATGATGCGATTCTATTGTAGGATTGCACCACACCAGTGTTGTGTAGCCCCGGAGGGGCGAATGTTATCCCAGGCACCAAAACGAAACTGTTTCTCTGTATGTCATAAATTACCTGGAATTCCTATCCCGTAATTTGATCTCGATTCCACCGTCATTTTTATTTTCTCGCGTATTTTTCCCTGTTCAATACAGGTTACTATTCAGATGATCGAGCAGTTCGCCGTCGACACATCATCTACAAGGCGTCACCTCGGGTATGTAAAAAAAGTTCATACTGCATACAAATATATTATGAATTGGAGTCATGTTTGTTAGTCAGAGCTCTCTTCGGCCCACACAAAGATAGTCCGTAAAATATAAAAAAATATGTATACTTTGGCAGCTTGGTCTAGGAGGGCTAAACGAGGGGATGGACATTTTCTCAAAATACGATTCGTGTGCGCGCTACAAAAGATACTATGACACAATATGTGGGTCAACATGGAGAGACCGAAGGCCGATGATCTACTTCTTCTTGCTGGCCGTGAGGACGAGGGTTCCGCGCGCCGTCAGCGTCGACTTGAGCGTCGTCGGATCGACGTCATCGGGGAGCTATAATTACCACGAAGATTACTCTGGGCTGGACAGAATTATCATGAACATCACTCCAGGCCATTTTCATTAGAAATGGAAGCTACTCACATGGTACGTGCGAGCGACAGTACGCGAGACGTCTCCGAGATCGTCCTAGAATTTAGTTTCACGAGCACTTGGGATTTCAGCAAACCTTCCTGGCAGCGTGCTCAAGAGCAACGTCCACCAACTGTCCAATCACCTTGACCTGAAGAGACGTTCAATATTCAAGAGAACAAATCAAATATCAACCTGAATCTCCTTGGGAGCAAAGTGCTGCGCGTCGAGCGACACCTCGAACTTTTCGTTGTCGTTGTGTACCTAAAAGAATGAATGTGAACAGTAAGGAGACGACGGCAAGCCATCTTAACCGTCGTTTGAGATGAATTTTCGCAATTCGAAAGCAAGATGCAAATAAAACTGACATCCGAATGACGTAAGTTTCATTTCGGGACCTACTAGTATCGGCGAACCAAACTCTTCTAAATTCGCGTTCTGTTCCCTCTCCTTTGATAATCGAGCTATATCGTCGTCTGACTGCTGGAGAGCATTTCGCGCCTAGGTGCGCAGTGAAGACGAGTTTTGTTCGCCGATAATAATCATCATTCCAACCTTGACGATGCCGTCGCTGCCGTGCTGCAGGGGCCAGTCCCACGCGGCGTCCTTGCTGTCCTTGCGTTCCACGCGAACTTGCGATGCCATCTTTATCTATAAAATTGTTCATTTCAACTGATCATACTGTGAACAGGAATGCTTGAACTAAATTCGAGCCGGCAACAAAAACAAGCGAACCACGAAGAAGCAACATACGAGACTCTCAAACCGATCAAGAAACATCCGTCATTGTAAACACATGGAACCGATTCGTTAGGCGTGTGTCTCCAGGCCACGTGTGAGTAGCTACTGCTGAAGAGACTGCGATCCTCCCGTATTTATTATCCTGGCTCCTCAGCTGATTCCAACCTGGTCAACATCGTCCTGTGCAGTGTGGGAAATCAGGTTTCCTCGAGATAAACACGCTGGTCATCCTGAGACCTCCAGGAATACCTCTTCATTACACATAGTCTCCCTTCTCTGCGCCCTCTGCGGCCCCCTGTGCTCTCTCTCTCGATGATCGAGGAGCAGAAAGCACACGAGACCCAGCTGTTGATTGGAGTAATCTCAGTCTCTAAGACTCTGCGCCTCCGATGTTCCGCCGCCAGAGGTTGGATACACAACAGTCTTGTGCTCTTGAGATACCCGTATTCAAAAGGCTACTTGGTCAGGGACCGCAGCTCTGGGTGCCTGCATCTCCAGCTATCTAACGACTGCAGTAAGTCAAGATGTGGCCCGATCGCCAAAGATTGTTGATCCTCTTTTCACTGGCCACGGGACGCTGTTTTTCAGACAGCTTTCATCAACACACATTATCTCTTGAAGAGCAGGGACCTCGAAATTTTGTTATTGTTGGCAACGAAAGACTTCAAGATTCAAGACATGTCGATGGTGACGCGTGTTCCGACTATTTTATAATACATTGCAAAGGAGGGAAACTATCTTCATCGACAATTTCTATTTCAGCAGTTTGAAATAAATCGCACTTCTAATATACAACGAGAAATAGCCACACCACTGTAATACCAGCTGATTGCGAGAGAGTTGGTAGTTTGGTTGCGGATGGAATCTTCAAGCAGCTGAACTGATTGTGAGTAACGATGGAGTCGATCGCTTTCACCCGCACCGCGTTCATAGACCGTTGGCTACATCGCAGTTCACTTCGCGCAGTTTCACCCCATTTTATTCTGGGGAGAATCACGTGAAACGCAGAGAGGGAACTGAGGGAACTGCGTGTGAAGTTGTAGTGGTCTATTTCTCTCTATTCCCGCACTATCTCACACGGTTCGTGCGCAAAGATGATAGAGCAGTGGAGCACAGTTGAAGGTTCGGCTAACTGCAGAGGGATACCGTCTCATGCTCCAGAAGCCTTACGAGAAATAGCCACACCATTGTAGTCATACCTAATATCGACAGCAAGTGTACAGAAACGAATGTGCGCTTTTCTAGTCGTGATTGGATGACGTCACACAGGAATCAAGGAACGGAAATGAGAGGAACAAAATGATCCCGATCCCATGGTGACCTCATACCCGTATCGAGTGCATAGACCGAACTGCCTTGATGAGCGTGAGCAGGATTTAATGAGAGCAAACTGTCCCCCTTGCTGGTTGCATCAAAGCGTACCATTAGCTAACGAAGGATTGTAGGATGTTCCCCTCCACTTCCTTCGATTCATCATCTCCACTGAAAGCCGGACTCTTCTTCAACAAGTTCCGCTATGTCGTCCTTTTTCTGGGTAAGGAAAGATTTTAGCTTCAGCAATAACAATATTCAGGCGTTTTGTGTCTCACATGCATTGCGATCAACTACTCCGTCATGAACTTTACATTTCTGTGTATGACGGAAGACAGCTCTGACATTATCACGATCGGGAATACTGTAAGCGATGCTCGTCTGTATCAAGGAAAAGTTTGCTTCAGACTCGCCAGCGCTACGACTACTCGACACAGGAGAAGTCCATGATCATCTGGACTGTACGTATTCAGAATTTCCATTCGGGGCCATAACATTGTATTTGAAGGTCGGTGTGGGTACGGTCGTCGGCATGCTGCCCGTCAACTACGCCAACATTCGATGGGGAGCGCGGTAGGTTACCATCCAAATCCAATGACCACTTTAATATCCAGGTTCACATTCTTCGCCGCTGGCTTGTTGTCAGCTTCAACCACAGCCCTTACTCCCTATGCTGCGCACACCAACTTCTTTGCCCTCCTCACTCTCCGGTTCATCCAAGGAGTCGCATACGCCGCCGATTTTGCGGCCATCGGCGTTGTTGTTGTCAGGTAAAATCCGCAGGGCGGGTTTGTCTAATATTGGGATCCTGCACGGAATGTCCCCTATTCAACACACTATGTTTTTCTATACCTTGAAGTATCAAACTACATATGAACGAAGTAATCATCATCATGATTACTTTCAGATGGGCTCCAATCAAGTCCACAGCCGTCTTCATCGGCTGCCTCACGAGCTTCACTTCCATCGCCGGCATGCTGACCAATCCGATTACTGGCGCGGTGAGTCATGGCGCAGGGATAGTGTTCTTCATCTCTGAGCCCGCTTACCCGGGTTCTAATCCTTTATGTCCTTTGCAGTTTTGCGAGTCCTCTCTTGGCTGGCGATCAGCTTACTACTTCTTCGCTGCCTTCACCGCCTTGTGCTTCACACTGTGGATGATGTTGTATCGGGACGACCCGGAGATTCACCGGGTAAACCCAAAAAAGTCCAAACCTACCGTATCATAGGCTGTCTCTGCCAAGGAACTGGCTACCATCCAGCGCGACAAGTCCGACGAGCATCTCAAGCGGGACTCGTTCACTCCGTATTGGGTTATTTGTGGTCGAATTTCCTTCAAATTAGGATCATTTAGGAAATCTGCACGAACTTTACCGTTCTTGTTGTTTGGCTGAATGCATTCGGCGAATTCACGGGACAAATCATCATCATGACCTACGCTCCCATCTACATCAACAAGGTGTGTGTTCGATGTTTGCTTCATTTTTTGGGAAACGGCGGCGTGGTGTGGTGCGCTCGGTGACGACGTTCTCAGGCGCTCGGGTATTCTGTCTCCGAGACTGCGGTTCTGTCGACGCTTGGGTCGATCTTCTTCTTCATCTTCAAGATCAGCAGTGGCGTTCTCTCCGATAAGTTGACGTGAGTGAAATGTTTGTCGACTTTACGAATCTTCTCATCTTCGAAGATCATGGTCTCATAACGACATTTTCCAGGTGCTTCCGTGAGCGACCAAAGATGATCGTTTTCAACACGATCGCGGTTGGCATCACCGGTAACTTTCGATATAACGTTCGAAGACTAAGAAAAATTTTTCAGGAGTCCTCTGCGCCTTAATCGGCGCTGTCGGCATTCCGATTGCTGCGGTGATATTCATGTCGCTGACGCAAGCGTTATCAGGATTCAATGTCGGAGGCTTTCTCAAGTGCGGATCACTCTATGCGAGGTATTGTTGGTCTTATAAAACCGAAAATGTACGACATTGCAGGCAGTACGGCCACTTTGTACTGGCGATGAACCAGTTCGCCAAATCGGTCGCGCTTTTCCTGGGTCCCATTTTGGTGGCCGTATTCGTGGCGGATGATGGTGACAAAGCGGGATGGACGATCATCTACGTCATCCTCGGCATCGTCATGGTCACGGTGAGGAATAGAGCGCTATTTTGGGCTTGGCAAATCTCCGTAATGCAATGGGGAACTACAATTCTTTTTAAAAAAATTGTGTGGAAATGGGGCTGAGCTTCTAGAGCCAAATATAATGGATTCTTGAAAGTTCCGAAACGCTTATTTTCAGGGCCACATTCTCTTTTGCTTCGTCGCCACCGATCAGCCGGCGGCCTTCACGAAGATTACGCGACAAAGCAGGAGTTGCCATTCTGTAGCGCCCATGAATAAGGTGTAGAACGGAATAAAATAATTTATAAAAAAAATATATAACCCCATATTGTTTACGTCTTCTTACGTCATACACTGAGACGCTTGTGAGGTAGCTATTGTATAATAGCCTGATTATCCCTACTTTTATGAAGGAATTAGAATGTCTTCAACCAGACATAATGCGAGTACGATAAGCGTTTTGCCGAGAGATCTGTTTCATGTCGAGTTCCTTTCCCTCCCATGTCGCCGCCAGCATGGAGAAATAGACTTGGTAGGCGTCCACATCGACATCCGACCCGGGCGAGGGCCTTCAACATTCACAGCGTTAGAACATCTCCTAGACCCTATCCTTCTTCAAATTTAGAGTCGTATCGTCTTGCCATGCCGTACACATGGAACGTTTACACCATTTCGAAGCACATTTTGAGAGAATGTTTTTGATTGCTTACTCAATCTTGGGCGGTCGTTTGAATAGCCTTCTCGTCGTTGCTCGAAGTCCGCGGTGCTTCATGATCAGCATGACTTTGGTGACCATGCATGATGTGGAGTGTGCCTGGAAAGACTGCAGATTACCTCCCAAGGGAAGGGAGATTCACAAGAAAGAAGACGATTCGCATGTGACCAAAGGACAGTGCGCGCGCCACCCAGAATCCGACGGGGACGAGGGAAATAGACTTTATGACTGTAGAAACGATGCAGGTAGGGAAGAGAGCAGCGTTGAACTGCATCACTTCCTGGATCTGCAAGGGCACAATGTTTCAGAAATTGGATAGATTTTTGAATGAAAACTTTAAATTGTGTTGCAGGGCCCTTGCTTCTCTCTAGCCATCGTCAACATGCAAAAATCATTTCAAAAGCTGAGATAATAGCCAAACCGGAACGCTCCAAGGTTCAAATAATCTATTCTTCGTATCTGCGTGCAACCTTATTTGTTCAAATTTCTGGAGCTAAAATTCGTTATCGATGCTGGCGTTCTCGTCGTTCTCCGAACATCCATCAGAGACCATTTTCAAAAGGGCAGAATTCGTCGGGTTCGATGAAAGATGTTTGAGGGTAATAGCACCACAATACCTGGTATCTTCCACTTAGCGTCGTCTTTCCGAGTGTCGACGCAAATCGAAGATTGGCGAGCCTCAGAGAGACCACCGTCAGCTGTAGTAATGCATCATCTCCTATTCCCTCGACGGAAAGGTACCACGAATCCGGCGGTGTCAACAAACAAGTAAATGACAAGTCCAATGAAGAAATAGCCGGCTGAAAGAATTCGCTTACGTACTCCACCCCTATAAAAACGGTATCGGTATATAAAATTCGTATCTGATCTGAGCCAAAATACAAACATTTAGTTGAAAGTCCTAATCAATTTTTCCATTATTGAAATGGCGCTCTGACGAACGATAATTTGCTTGTTACTGACACTCGACAATAGCAAAAAAAACTCACCGAAATGAATAGCGTATCCGAAGAGCACTCCGAGAGCCACCTGAAAACAATTGTACATCGGCAATGCCCAAGTCCACGGTCCTCTTGGCACCTCGGCGATTACTGTCTCTGACCACATAAACGAAGACAAAACCCTGTTTCCAATGGAGGCAGAACGGTCGGACCGAAAAAGAAAAAAGTTTTATTAAAACGCGTTTGGTATTACGAAAAGATCTCCTTTGTTTATATTGCTCATCTCCCAACGATCTCTCTCCACTGTTCTCTCGTTGTCTCGCGGTTAGAGAAACGAGAGAACAGTGGAGAGAGATCGTAGGGCGATGAGCGTATTGTCCGGAACGTTCATACCGCCGACATTACCGTTATCATGGATATCGTGATTGTCCACGGCGACAGGCCGCTGTTTTCGTAGCTGAGTGGGTGGAAGGTGGCGTACAACCTGATTGAGAGAGGAGTTTTATTATTCTGGCTTTATTCTACCTCTCCAGGACGATCCAAATCGTGCACCATGACGAAATACAGTAGCCGAGCTCGTGAAGCGCCATCCAGAACCCGAAGTTATCTACGAGCCCGTTCGCGTAAGGATCGACCAGATTCGCCGTGCAGGCGAACAGCGCCCGATTTGATGCCCCCAGGGGGTCTCCTCTTAGTCAGAGATAACATGTACAGGGACTTGGAAATTGGCACCGAGACCGACCGGATTCGAATAACTGTGTGGGAGAGCGACCCATGCAAAGTAGCAGTACTCGGAACGTTCTGAAATCAGTAAATTCGCATTTTTAGCCATAACTCGACAATGGCTTGGCCAATTTCGGAGTTTTTGCGCTTATTTTGATTGTCGAGTGTCCCTCTTCAAAATGTGCCATAACTCGCCATTAGGCGAAAATCCCTATGAGATTGGGGACGAACACTAAAATTTTTTCAAATGTTTGTAACTTCTGGCGGTATCAACTCTCCGGCTAGGGGTGCTTTCAGGTGTTAAACATGAGAAAGTAGTTTCGTTTCCCCCCAGACTCCGGAATGCCACGGTGCCGGAAGGCATTTTTTTCTCGATTTATGTCATTTTTTACCGTTTTTCGGGCCTCATTGCAAGGGAGACCACTTGTAGGACCGGAAAAAAGTCACTTTATTATTTATTCGACGACCCCAACAGAATCGTCATATACACATTTTGGGTCATCAGCAGTTCTTTACACTTGGATTTGAACCCGATACCCGAAAAAAATTAAAAATAAAAATAAAAAAAATAAAGAAAATTGGAGGCATTTTTTCACAGTTCTATAGGATTTGGCCAATTTGGGCACTTGGGACCTTCACCTACCCCCCCTAAGTCGACATCGGGAAGACGATTCCGCATATTGCCGAGGTCCGTAAATTCCGGAAAATGGTACATTTTGACGTGTCAGAACGTGTTTTTAGCGCCCATACCGAAAGTGCTCAAATCGCTCCCAAACATCACAAGACATGTAAAAAA
>JACMIG010001791.1:0-14192 GCA_014805385.1 Levipalatum texanum
GGAATCCTGACAAGCTCTTTTTCAACGATGAATAATCCTTCATCGTTGAAAAAAGAGCTTGTCAGCCCCTCACTGGCAAGTTGGCCTGAACTTTTGAAATATTCAGTAAAATTGATCTGACAGGAAACGGGCATAGTTTCGTGCAAAGAAAGCATAAACTGTTTTCTTATACTACGCGAGTTCCCCGATAAATGGTTCACCTTCTTGGTTCATACGATCTATTGGTTTCCTGGCGTCATAAACATGCCTATAATCATTCAATATGAATAATTTTGCATAGGCATCGTAATCATTAGTGTTGGCAGAAAACATGTTCAAACGTCCGTTTGTTTAGTATCTCACGAGAAATAGACAAAACAAGAGATGCCTGACGTATTTGGATGGATGGATTCTGCCCAAACTAAAAATCATGTTCATATAACGTGTTCTGATATAATGGCGACGCTCCTCGTCTTCGTGGACACTTTGAGGGCGCGAGCGACAGTTCTCGGCAGGAGAAGAAGGCGGATCTGTGGGGAGATGACGATGAGAAGGAGGGGCGAAGCGAAGACGGTTATCGAGTTGACGATCCAGAACTGAATTGCGTAAGTCTCTAGTGGAAGATTAAAAACTACTCTGAAAATTGAAAATCGATTTGGGGAGTTTTGAACATCTCAACTTTGGTAGAAATCAACGTCACGCCGATCTGGCGCAGTGCCAATAATAGCAATAGTATTGGGGTTCTTCACCTCTCCAAGATGGATAACGAGCTAAAAAGACTAAATAGAAAACATGAAAAAGGTTCTCGGGAAACAGGTGTAACAAAAATTCCCTTCGTTCGATAATATGAGTGTCATAACGAGGTTTGGACTTTGCAGATCTTTGATGCGGGTATTGTGCTGTTCACAAAAATTTTCAGCTTGTTCCTTTTCGCGTGTCGTTCACAACTGTGGCATGCCCTCCTTGCGTCAAGATTTGGGAACGCTCACATTATGGATTTGTACGCAATTTCGCAGGTGCAATCGGAACGCGAAAAGGAACAGCTTGTGCACCACCACAATAGCTCTTCAGGCTTACAGTGCGAACGTAGAAGATCCTGGAGACCGAGTCGTCCGTGATGACAGAGACTGCCCACAGAATCTGATGGATGCACTTGAGCAAGTGAACGAAGGTGCAAACTGCTGTAATGTTTAATTTTCAGATTGTTCAAAACATCGTTGTATAATAGAAAATCAATTTCTGTTTGTTTTTCATACAATTTTAGAATTAAATTTTAGGTTGACACTAATGTCAGGTCTAAGTCGCTTATGTTAGTTCACAATGCCTCTCGTTGTCAGAGTGCATTTTTCTGACAGCCAGGAACATGTTTGATGTTTCCGGCTTGAATGTCTGAACTTGATTGACGTACCTGAATAGAAGAGAAAGCTCTTTTGGTACGTGACAATGGCCTGGCGGATGGAGTTCTGTCAATAATATTTTGACTTTTGAGTCTTGAGAACACCCACGTGAGTGGAGTCGATGCGGTGGAGTTTATAGAGAGTAAAGGCAGTGAAGATGGTCGAGGAGACTATGTAGGCACAGTAGTAGCCTATGGCGATTGAACGATTGGCCTGAAGAAATAGTTAAATCTTTTAATCTAATAAAAATTGTTTTGTTTTAGAGTTGCTCGTCTGAAACGTCGTACTTTTGTTAAATTTCAAACAATTTTTCTCTAGCCAAAGAAACTAAGAATAAAAAGGGCATTTTAGTTGTTACGCTTAGAACTTAGAAGATAATATGAATTGGCTTACGATGACGAAGTCCTTCTTGAGGTTGATTACAATTACAGAACCATCCGATCGCTTCTTCGTGTTGACTTGGGCGAAGAAGAGGTAAAAGTAGGCCATGAAAGGAACGAGGTACTGTAGAATGATCAGCTGGATCAGTTTGCGATTGGACCAGCCCTCAACATTACGGTAAGCTAAGAAGATCAAGAGACACTACAACATTTTCGGAGAGTCGCACGTGTCGGATGACACAGTATCGATTGAAGACCGTGTAGAATTTGCCGATTGTATGCGTGAAGGAGAGGTAGGTGGACAGGAACTAAATGCAGTTTTGTCTGGATAGTTATTCTTCAAGATATTCACATTGCTCAGGATGAAGAGAAATGGCTTCGACGCCGGAAATGAAGAATTATCAGCGACGATCGCATGTATGACAGATAGGATTCCGCTCACGCCTTCAAGTACATGTTTCAATATTGCGTGGAAATTTATTTCACACCTTTATAAACATTTATCACGCTCACACCTTGAAATAGAAAATATTATCGACGAACGTTTTTTACAGGGAATCCTTGTCAAATCAAACTCATATCGAGCTCCAAAAAATGCCAGTAAAAGTGTCCCAAGTACCAGTACTGTAGAAAATGATGTAAAACGGCGACCGCACGAACTGCCTTCCAGACGCGGCGATGCGTATTAGGAAGACTGCATAGAACAAGCAGCCCGCCGCCTCGACGAAGCACTCCGCAGCCCAGTCGAAGTCCGACCAGGATGACATCGTCTTAGCAACAAATGCCTGTAAGCTCATCAACTAAACACATTAACGGAGGCCTATGAATTGTAGATTATCCGATAGTTTGGCAGTCATAGGGTATCAATACAAGTGAAAACCCGGGGAAGTTTGAAAGACCATGTAACGTTGGAAATTAATACAATGAATGTGCACACGCGATATTCGAGAAGGGAATCTGACAACAGGACCAGGACTCACTGTTGATATAAAGATGGATCTCTCCTGACTCGAGTGAGCACGCCCCCCTCCTCCCCCCTCCCCCTTCTGCCCGTCTGAGGCCACAAGTCCGTAACAACTCGTCCGATTTTCAACAATGAGAGTTCCCGAGAGAGAGTTCAGGAAATCAAGAAAGTAAGTGCAAGAATGGAATGTGAACAAGAATCATGTCCGGGAGTACATTGTTGGAGTTGAGACATCGGCATGCGGAAGTCGTATTCATTGGAATCGCAGCAAACTTTGCACTTTAAAGAACGACCGGCAGCAACTTTGATCTGCTGGTAGACGAAGTTGGCAAGGTTGGGTTGACGCAAGCTAAGCGCGTATTGTATGTCCAGCGTCAGCGCGCAGTTCCTGCGTTGTGCGTCAACTTTTTTGGGATTTCACAAATTTACTTTTACTACCTTGTCTAATCAGTCGCATACGCGATATTGTCAAATATCCAAACGCAATTATTATAAGTCCAATTTTATCGTTATTTGGCTCAGGAACAGTATGCGAAAATTTATCTGGGTGTTTCAGCGCCGAACTGGTCCTTTATATTACGGCATGAGCTGCTTTTCTTCGTTCGACAATATCTGAAATTGTTTCCTCAGTGGTTCTGACTTCAAAGGGTTCGAGATCTTCATCTGATCTCTTTGGTCCCTGGAGTGTCACGGAGAGTGTGAGGAGGTGTGGCCCTTGGAGACTGGTACCGGATGATCCCTCTGATAATTGACGACAGCACAATGGACGTGACGCTCACAGTGTTCTTCGAAGAAGCGTCGATTCCAGTGGTTTCGACCCCGATGATAATATTTATTCGAGGAACATTTTTTAATTTTCGGGTCATGACGCCAACATCGGGTGCCAATTCTGCGAATTTGGAATTCTTTAAAGCAGGGGTAGGAGGAACTTTCCTGAAATCATGGAAATCCAGAACAGACGCACGCCAAAGTGCATTTTGTCCCCAATTTCCCCAATGCAAATGTGGTTCCTCCAACCCCTTCTTTAAGTTTTCCGCAATGGCCTGCTTTAGGGGCAGATAAAAATGTAGCCACGTGATGCCATGTATGTTCCAAGAAATTCGGGTGCATTCTCAAAGGATTACATTTATCCGCTCTCGAGAAAAAGGTCAAAACATGCTCTCATCGTTAGAAAAGTATACTGTCAAAATAGGCTTCGAAGTTCTCAAAGCTTTTTGGAGCAGTTGGACATCTCAGTCCTGGGAATGACTGTTGCCACATTCATTAGAGGGTCTGTATTGTGCAGCGCCAGAGAGCTTGTAAATCGCGTTCTGCGACTCGAAATTTCCGCCTCTCATATCTCTGCGCCAATAGGGAATCTGTGGCTGATTTCTTCCACACTTTGGCTGGAATCCATGGTCAAGTAACCTGCCAAGTTTCAGCTTCAGATTCCTTTTCTGATCGAAGATACAAAGAGAGCTGTCTGCTAAACAGCACAAGTCTTTTACAAGTTCTCTGGCGCTGCACAATATCCGATGTTGTCTTCATAATAATGAAGACTGAGACTTTTCAATACATCTCCGTCCCGTCGTCGCTGCCGACAGAGCGGCCGCGCTTGCACCATGAAGCAATGCGATCGACGATCACGCGGAAGGAATCGACGAAGAGAGAACGAACGAGAGGAGAGATGACGACGAGGAGGAGAGGAGAGGAGAAGACCGTGGCGGCGTTGACGAGCGGGTACTGAAATGGAAAAAAACCAACTAATTGTTTCGCACCACAGAACCTGCAAAAGCGTTTCGAGCTCACACTACCGTTAGCGGTTCCTACCTGCGAACGAACGATAGGATCGCATCGAGTTCGCTTGGGCACGATCTATAGAGGCGTGCCCAAGCGAACTCGAAGCGTTCCAACCTTTCTGTTCGCAGGCAAGAACCACTAACGGCAGTGTGAGCGCGGCACGAATTGCAAGTTCTGTGGTGCGAACCAATAGTCGTTTTATAATAGTTTCAGAACAATATCTGAAAATGAAAAAAATCACACTTTTTAAACTGATAAATGGGACAAAATTTCGAAACTTTACGACTGTCGTATTCTTTTCGGAATCATAATAAAATTAATAGGAGCTAAAAGCGAACCGTCCTGAGAACGATGCTCCGCATTCTGCTGTCGTTGTTGAACACCGAAACAGCCCAGCAGACTTGGTGGCCGCACTTCACGACATGGACGAGAGTGCAGACTATGGAATACAACAGAAAAGCACGCTGAAGGCTCAAAATAGCGCGACGGGCTTTCTCCTGCAATTTTGTAATGCGGAGTATCTAACAAGGCATGTACAAGAGTCTGGAATGGCGAATTTTCTGTGAGATCATTAAAAAAGGTGCAAAAGAAATCAGATGGCCAAAAGGGTTATAGCCAAGCCGTTCGAAAAAATAGACATAGAGGAATGCTTACATAGCATCGATTCATGCGTCGCAGCTTCGCAATCGTAACCGCAGAAATGATGGCCGAAGCAACAATATATGCCAGGAAGTAAGCAGATGATATTAGGCGATTCGCAATGACGTAATCCTTGTCCATGTTTATGATGATGACGATGCCGTCCGACTTTCTATAGAATAGATAATTAATTGAAGTTGAATATTAATTTAAAAGTTCTTTAGATCTAATGTATCCTTACCGCGAAATAGAGTTGACTCCGCCATAAAACAGGAACATAAATATGGCGAAAGGAATAATCGTTTGTAGTGCGATCAGCTTGGCCATACTCTTCCTTGACCATTGCTGAATCATTCGATTTCGAAAGGATAAATGCGGTAAGTATACGTTTTCCGACAGCCTTGCATGCTGCACGACGGAATAGCGATTGAGCACCGTGTAGAACTTGCCGATAGTGTGAGCCATCGAGAAATATGCGGCCAGGAACTGGAATGTGTGCAAGTGCGGGCGACATTTTCCTAAAGCGATTGTGAAACGTCGAACACCAACTCACATTGCTCGCTACGAACAAGCCCTGACTTCCTTCAGTGAATGTGTACAGTTCCGTCAAGTTCCAGTGGACAACGGAACATACCCCGAAGAACCCTGAAATATCTGACAAATAATATTGAAAAAATGTAGTGCCTGTCGTGTAGAAGATAAAGTAGAAGGGAGTGCGCGCGAAGGGTTTCATCGAGGCCAGAAGACGCACGCAGAAGAGAACGTAGAGTACGGACGCTGTGACTATGAGTGTCGATTGGATGTCCCATGGGGCCATGCTGAAAGAATTTATACCATGTCGATTTATCGAGCATCAATTGACAACGCGCGATCTTGCAGTCATTGGGCCCACAACAAAAGGCTTGGGCTTGGAAATTCAAGATTTAAAAATGTCAGCATGAGAGCGAATGTACGAAACATGTGAAATAAACCGGAATTGTTTATAGTCTGGGGGCCAGAGACAGTTGACAACAATAGGAGACCGCGCTTACATTGGGTGTCTTTTGACGCGATCACATGGCTTCGAACCGAGCGAGGGCTCATTGTCAGAAACTGTTTTGATCGTCTCAGCGAAGGCAACGTGCACTTTGATAGAATCTCCGCCTCTCGAGCTTGGACTCGGCAATAGCCTTATTGATGATAAAGGGCATTTTTCGAGGCCCAATGTCGACCTCATTGTCAGGATTTATTGTTGAAGATCACCGGGATGAAATGTTCACCCAGAGACCAACTAAACTTTGTCCTGTGGTTTGATGTTCGAACTTCAAAGAGCGTCTAACTTGTTGGGCTATTTGTAGATTTAAAAAAGATTGCAGATATTTCATGGAAATCGGAAAGTCTCGAAATAATAATTGACGAATTGAAATTTGCCAGATGGCGGTATAACGCGTCAGTCTGTTAATCGAGACAGTCGCTTCCTTTCTCCTTTCCTCATTCCCAATCTTTGTCTCCGTCGAGTGATGCCGCGTCTGGCGAAGATTGTCTGCTGCTCCCACGGCGACCGGTTAGCTTTCATCGCTCTTCTCCCCTTCCTTTTCTCCCATCTCCCTCCTCTCTCCTCTTCACTCCTCCTTCTTCCTTATCCCTCTCCTCCTCTTCACCCCCTCCTCCCTCTTCACCTCTTCACTTCTCTCCCTCCTCATCCTCTCTTCATCTTCCCCTCTTCCCACTCGATTCCCCAAACCCTCTTCTCTGTTCCTCGCCAAATTTAATAAGGAGTAGGAGCAAAATTCCGTATCCGTAAAACAACTGGCGCAAATGTGTGGCTGAAACGCAGACACAGGCCAAAGTGCAAGTGCACTTTGACCTTTGTCTGCGTTTTAGCCAAATTTGCACAAACTGTTTTACGGACACGGAACATTGCTCCTACTCCTTTAATCTCTCTTTCATTCCCCTCTCCACCTCTCGTCCTTATCCTTCTCTTCTCCTTTCCTCATTCTCCTTGTCTCCTTCCTCCCATCAGCCTCCAAATGATCTTCCTCTCTGTTCCATGAAATATTCTCTTTTCCCCGATATGGTCTGGGCCATACCCTCTTCATTTTCCTCTATCATCTTCCTTCTCCTCCCTCCTCTCAATCCTTCGTCTGCCTTCGCTGTCTCCTTCCGTTCCCCTCCACATCCTCTCCCCTTCAGTTGCACGGCAGCCGAACAGCCCCTCATAAGCACGGACGACAAGGTCTCGGATGAACGCCACAATCTCAGCGGCAAAAACGACGAATGGGTAAACCAATTCAGTTTGCGATCGATCATCGCTTGCCCCCGCCCAAACTTACCGTAACCTCATCAGAAATGGGAGCCGCGCCCTATGGACCTGATGGTGTGCCCGCACCCCGTCAAGGAGGGAGAGGACCCGCGCGTGGCTGCCTTCGCCTACCTCACATCCGACATCACCGACTACGATCTCGGCTTCTACACTGGAGTGCGTAAAATGCGGCGCTCGTAAATTAGCAAAAGTTCACAAAAGCAATTCACGGAATCTTTATTATTTTACGGAATCCTAAAACATCTTTTGCACTGGAATCCGCGAAGTACGGTTTATGCAAATTAATACAGTTCACAATGTTATTTTACGGAATCATAAAATGTCTTCTAAACAGCGGTCCGTAAAATTTGGCGTCCGTGAAAACTAAAAAATCTATTCAACGGAATCAGCAATTTATAGACGCTGCCTCGTTTCGCGTTCGGATCCAGCGGTTCGCCTGTGTGCACCGAGGGCAACCGGAGTTGGAATGGCTGCGGAGGATGGGATAAGAAGGCCAAGCTCGTGGTCGCCGACCCCTTCGCGAACAGCCCCGCCTCCAAGACGTCTTTATTTTACCGATGATGATTATTATTCTACAGTATTTATACTATATTTAAAATTGCTGGAAAAATCAAAAAATATCACGTAATTGAGGATAGGGCAATTAACGTGGTATTTTCTAACTGCAAAATGAGGTTACAAAAACATATATTTCCCCGATATTTATTTATAATATTCAGAAATTTAAATTCTGTTTTTTACAGCACTTACTGTACTTAGCGATTTGCTGCATTTAGTGGTGAGCTTTCGTGGAGCTCGGAGTGCGGAGGGGACGACGCGGCGCAGCACTGTCCCGTTTACCGCACGGCATCGGAAACTCAGCGGTTCGTGAATTAAAGAAGGAGTAGGAGGAAAGTTCCAGTCCGTAAAACAGCTGGGGCAATTGGGGACAAATATCGCAGAAAATTGACTACGGTAACACCACGGAGTTTGCAAATACGCGCTGGAAAGATTTCCTATCAGCGGAATCAAAATGGTATCGTTCCACACCGCAGACAGACAATATCCCATTGCTCCATGTAATTGGGGAGAGCTGTCCAAGGCGCTAATCCGCCGCGCAGACTAGACAGCTCAATGCTACCGTATCTTATGGACGAGTTTTCGGAAAGCCATAACTCCTGGTAGAAAATAGTATGATAGGAATGAGGGGTATGAAACTGCTCGTCACTACGAGCTACATCCGCCAATGCCTCAATCTCAGTTTTGAAAGTTCCTCCTACTCCTTCTTTAATTCCACGGAATTGTTTGCTATTCCACGGATTCGACTTTTCTCGGTTTTGCAGGGCCACCAGTCTGGCGAGCGCCGAGTACATCGGGATCAAGACGACTACGGCAGCCGAGAAAGCAGTCAAGAAGAGATCGGCCTTTAAGATCTACCATCAGGTATACGGTATATGGCCTAGACTGCCGTAACCCTAATTCCGTAATCTTGACAACCGAAATCCGGGAAATGCCCAATGAACCGTAACCCAGATCCCGCATGCCCCCAAGCTCGCTGATCTGCCGGCGTCGCTGGATCTCTTCGTCATCTACAAGACTTCCTCCGGATCCTACCGGTCCGTAAAATGAAGATTCCGTGAAATTGAATCTCCGCTTTTCAGTCATTTGCCGATTGTTACGACGAGCGTCCAGGGCAACGACATGTACAGCGTGGCCGTCGAGGGAGAGAAAGAGCCGCGTTGCTTCGAGAACGTCGACAAGCTCATCGAGCACTATCAGGTCCGGAGAATAGAAAGGATTCCGTTGAAACGATTATACGGATGTGATACGATTTCACGGAAACGAGAATAACTAGTACACGGTTGCGATGATTTTAAATATGTAACGATTTAACGGAAACGTTTATAGCTCGGATATGGTAGAGATGATTTTACGGATGCACCGATTTTACGGAAGCAACTAAATCTGGAATTTCAGACCGAGCTGCAGCTTCGCTGTGTGTAGGACATGGATCTCCTCGGATCTCTCTTCTTTATTTCAATCGCCTGAGGACTTTCGCTTGCCTCCCCTCACCTTCATTTCCGTGTCCCGTTTGTAATGCGAAACTTCCGCTACAAGGATAAAGAGTTGCGTATTTGGAACTTAAGCACTTGTCTGTCAAGTTAAAAAAATATTTTCTACATCCACATCGTCGTTCATCTAGACAATACGTTGTGCTCTTACGAATTGAGGAAAAGATGTTACTTCGGGATCGCCCGTTCTGAAAATATCTACTGAAGGCGAGCAGATAACAATGAGCAGCGAATCAAAACAATAGAAATTTATGGACGCATTTGTAAATAACTTCAATCAGTATTGCTCACATCATCGCCCTTTTTGTTGTGTCGCCGCTGTCGTTTGGCTTGCAATCGTACAGTTGTGCCTAAATCCTGCGAAATCTGCGAAAATCCCGCCAGCGGGACGTTACTGTTTTGATCGGGTGGCCATGCTGAACGGTCGGTATAAAGGGAGGAATGGTCGTAAATTTCGGGTAATTCCTGACGATGCCGCCGTACAGTCCACTATTCTTCGCCTCCCTGGCAGTTATTGGACTTGGAGTCCTCGCTGCTAATCCGGGGCCGGACAACTACTTCTTCTACTCCGAGCAAGGTATGTAACCTCCTACCATTTAAAAAGTTGCGTGTTCAAAACGTCGCCTGCCTGTAAACACACACTCCATGCATGCATTGCGTGCGTGGAGTGTGTGTTTACAGGCAGGCGACGTTTTGCACACGCGATGTTTTTAAATGGCAGGAGGTTATGTTTGTATTTGGTTCGGTTTGGAGTTACGTAATGAGATAGAACAATTCTGAGCTTTCAAGGCTATCCGCATCATATTTCCCTCCACACTATATTTTCCTCTTGTATTTCAGGGTCCAAATCTCAGCCAGCTCTCCAGTGTCTGCCGTGTAAAATGGTAGCAATGCTGGCACATCTATCGAGGAGCAACGTGACCGGAGCCAAATTTGTGAGAACCAAAGGGCTTCTTTATTCCCACGTTGTCCTGCACTAATGTAAAGTTGTTCACTCTCCGTAAATTGTGGTCCCTCCTTGACCCTGTTGCATGGTTTTCTACATAAAATCAGACCCAATTTCAGTTCTCGATCGGTATGTGCGAAATGTTCCTGGAGAATACAACATCATGTGGACAGGTAGGCGAACCATGAATAATTGCAAAAATAATTTACAATTATTTGTTTCAGAGAGGAGATGTCCTCAGTGGCATACAGTTCGCGGGGGATCAAGTCTTCTGCGGCGCTGCCTTTATCTGTGCGAAGGTTCAGCCAGGTTCGAGCGCATTCTTTGTGTTTAAAAATCGATATCTTAAAAAAGCGGGAAAACAATGAATTCAAACATTTCAGTGATAATCGAGCTGACGGTCAACGCTTCGATGAACGTCACTGGTCCCGACTCTGAGTTGATCTCCGTCAACGTCACCGCCAAGCCCAACAAGAACAAGAACAGGACGGTACTCAGGGACGACTTCTTCCCTAGACCGGGAAGTGTAGGAATCGGCTCCATTGAGGTATGATTATAAATTATATTTACAATGAATATAAAAAATTTAAATGAATAGAAATATAAATAAAATATAATTTATAATGAATGGTACAAGGGCATCTACGGGATCTCGGTTTAGAGCATTGGAAACGATTTTGGAATATCCATTGCATTATTTGGCAATGAAACTCTACATGATAGCATTCCAGGAGGTGTCCGTCGAAGACGTCCTGGCCGACAAGGAGTTCCCCCTTCCCCCTATTCCTGTCGTCGACGGCCCAAACAACACCCTCGCCCGCTCCAACACTTCCCGACCCGGAGACAAGAACAACAAGAACAGCGTCAACATCGCTGCGAGCAAGGTTCGTAAATAATTAATAGCAAATGAACATTTACGATTTTATACTGTAGAAATGCAGGGCTTCGATGTAGTTTGTGTTAATAAAAGGAAAACCATTTTCAATGGAGATAAAGAAGTTCTGTCAGGACGTTTATTTAAACGTGTTTGGAACTGCCAAAAAACTAACCCAATTTAAAGGTGCGCCTGGAGCTGAACCACGGGAAGGAGGAGGCGGTGGTGGTGGAGGAAGGACAGGTTCCAATGGACGAGGGAGCGACGCGGCGCATTCGATCGCTGCTTATGATTGCCACGGAACTCATGAGCTCGTTCATGTTGTGAATCGGAGGAGATGGGATAAAAGAACGTTTTGGTCTCTGCTGATAATATTGCGCATGGACAGTAGAAGAGTGAGATCAATCTTCGCCAACACAAAGCGAACATCAAAACTCGTTATGACAACCCCGGCGTTCACAATGTTCTGCCGCTTTCCTCCCATCGAACGTATGCTATTGTTATGGCTGTTCAAAGCGCGTCGAAATAAAACTTTCCTTTTATCAAAGCCTTTTCTTTCGCGCGCTTCACCCTTTTTATTTATTTCATATTACATATTTCTATTTAATAACGAGCTGTCCTTTTTCCATTGATCACGCGGAATCTAGCTGTTTGGTTGGTTAGCCCATTATGAAATAATACGTCGTTTTTATCCTCGATCGTTCCGTCATCTCTTCCGCAATGGTTGAGTTCGAAAGCGCGCTCGCAACTCCCTCCTCCCCGTCTCAACTCACAGTCAGCTGTTTCTCTCTCCTTTCTCTCACGTGAACCGAGGGAAGAGGTCCCCGATTGACCAGCTGTCTGTCTCAGAGGGTGAGCGAGAGACCGAACCGATGGAGAGACCCAGACACCCCAAGGGAACCAGGAACGCAATTTTCTTGGGCCTCTGACAATCTGCGTCTCCTGAATCTCATACTCTCTAGTCAGGGGAGAGAAATTCAAATAATCGAGAGTGATCGCTTCGCCCTTACGGCGCTCATTGACGTTTTTACCTCATCCTTTCCTTCTCCTTGAAGCACTTTGAGGGTAGGACACGAGACCTCTGCGTGTACGCCCCTGAGGGATCTCCGTCTAAACTTGTGTCAGTACTTTCAGTCTTCTGACTGAACGTCTTGTGATTCCGCCCCGTCCGTCTTTCGTCTGGCCATTCTTTTCGTTCACATCTTCCGATCTCAATCGTGAGTCTGCATCTTTTACATCGGTGGTATAAACGACGCGGACAATACTTTGCACCCTAGTATCGTCTCATGATGAATAATATCGTACGCATAGTTTAAAGTGAAACAAATTTGAAAAATTTGAAAGATTTCAAATTTTTCAAATTTGTTCCACTTTAAACTTTGTGTACTATATTTATAAGGTCTATTATTTGCAAGTCCGCAATGGTATCCTCCGCAAAGATTTATACCCCCAAAACCACTGGCATTTTTCTATTATATATATCGACTTAATTCAGCCCAATTACACATGGATCTCATGGAATCTTCCGATCTCGAGCCCGACACGATTCCCACCGAAATCTGGCAGGAAATTATGGAGCGCTGCAAGCCGGACGACTTGCACAGCTTCCAGATGGTCAGTGGTAGATCAGTCATGAGAGATTATCGATTGAAATTCTCAGACTTCCCACCACTTCTCGTCGCTGCTTCCTGATAGCCTGTGGGAGAGGCGATGCCTCAAGGAAGGATCTCATCTATCCCAGGAATACCGCGATATTATCAACGAACATTCGGGTAGTGATCTTTGATCTTTGATAAATGATCTTTGAATTTTAATCTTTCATTCTTTAGTCCTTGGAGTTTGATCTTTAAACCCTATTTTCCAGACGAGCTCCAACTCCTCGACTTCGCCAAGGTCTACCATTACGACCCGTTCAGGAGCAATGTCGGAAGGTATTGTTTTTAGTTTTGGAGATCAAAGATCAACGTTCAATTCTTTAGCTATTGTTCCACGACTTCAACACTGCTTTCGCCCGCCGTACTCGAGAGCCACATGACTGGGAAGGGACAGGTCAGCAGGGGTTGAGGGAAGAAGGGGAGAAGAGGAGGTTGATGAGGAAGAGAGGAGGGAGGGAGGGGAGAGGAGATGGAAGGGAATTATTGGGACGGAGTAGCCGTGACGGGCACGAGAAGTCAGAGGATCGCCAGTAGAGAGAGCACGAAAACCACATGTGCCGCTATCGAAAGTGAAGTAACAGCTGCTGTTAGGTGACGTTGGGACGGGCAATGAAACAATCGTAGTGAGCACCGAGTAGTCAGGCAGTTTGAGAAGTGCACCAAAGTAAAGCAGCACTTTAGCACAATAGTTGATTTTGGCCCCCTGGATAATTTTGTGAAATATCCATCGTCAAATTCAAGAGAATGTATTCGAAAGGATTTTGTGGGAGTGGATTCGAAATGAGCATCTCAAGGGAATCATTGTCAGCAGTTCGAAAAGTGCACAGATATTATTCAGGTTGTCCTCGGTGCTCTGGAATGCTTCGGTCCTGCGGAACAGGGAGCCCGCGCCACGCGGCGATTCGAAATCAACTTCTCTGATGTTCGAGATTTTATCTTTGAACCTTGAGAATTGGTTTTTTTAGATCGGCGTGCCCGGCTGGCTCATGGACGCAGCCCGACCGAGGGTTTCGCTATTGCTCAAGGTAAACATTTTTAAAACCGCTGAACTACTCGTGGGGCATCGACTATTATGGTGGTGCACAAGCTGGTCCTATTCGCGTTCCAAAGGAGAGAGAACGGTCTCTTCTCTCTCTACTGTTCTCTCGTTGTCTGGCGGTTAGAGAAACGAGAGAACAGTGGAGAGAGATCGCAGGACGATGAGCGTGCAGTCCGGAACGTTTATT
>JACMIG010001793.1:4264-18108 GCA_014805385.1 Levipalatum texanum
GCCACCGCAACATCCTTTGCCCGTAATGTCTCCACTTACCCCCCCCCGCGTATAACCCCCCAATCGACAAACTTCTCCCGCCCAAGGCAACGGCGGCGGCCCCCCCCCCCCCCCCCCTCTCCCTCCCCATGGGAAGGTAGACGGGTAATGAAGAATCGAAGTGGATTCCCCCTCATCCACAATCGGTTCTTCCTCCGAGCGGAGGAGCAAGAGAAACACGCTGAGGTGGCATTTATATGCGGAGGAGGGGAGAAGCGCCCGATTCTGACTCATGTTCTCCCACAACGGAAAGAGCTCCATGATTGACCACCATGACGGACAAACATAGCCTCTCAGATTGAAGTCATCCGAACACGGGTCAATGGGAAGAGAAGACCATCGGGAACTCTTTCGACAACAATAATTCTTATCGTTCTGATAAGAGAGATGGGCACGTATTAAGAGCTCGGCCAACAGTCGGAGATCTATTTGACTGGCGTGCAGATGAATTAGTGCCCAGCAACGCGTGTATCGATTGTGGAAGATGGGTGATAACTGGTCTGGGTATCTGAGTATTTGCTCGTGAGTATGAGGAAGAGGGGAGGGGAAGAAAGAGGATGGGGCGCCAAAGGCCGTGTTCTCCTCCAGCTGTGACCTCTGATGACTGGATGAGTGAGTGGAAGCATCTTGTCCGTGGTCTATCGGAGGGAGGATCAGAGACATGTCCATGGGGGCAACATCCATCAAGGGGAGAAGGTGCCCTCCATCCCCTCCCCTATCAGTCTGCATGGCTATTAGTAGGGGAGGGAAGGGATTCATGCGGAGGCCACGCAGTATTGTAATGTGACGACAGAGGCAAGGGCCGGAAAGAGGCTGAGGGGAGGGCAGAAGACACTGGGAGAGAAAGAGTTCACCTCCCTCGCCCCTCCCCCCACCCGCCGCCTGTCGCTCCCCCCTCAACCACCCAATATCCCCCCTCACCCCCAAACTATTTATCCTCCAACAAATATATTGCTCTCGGCACATCCTCAGTCTTTGCGGCTTAATTAACAGCGAAATAATGATTTCTCTGGGGAGTCATTACACGGTCGCATGGGGGGACTCGAACACGAATTCGCAATTGATTTCGTCCTCGCGGCGAAGGACACTCCGGGAGCTGGGGTGTCATTTCGAGGATGTTCTTTTGGAGGAAACTATTTCCACTCCATGTGAGACTTGAGAAGAGAACGAACGTGGTAAAAGGAGTCGCGATAGTGCATCCTTGCATTGTTCAGCTACGGTACATTCCAATGGAGTATTTAGTGTTCATTAACAAAGCGTTCGGCTGGGAAGTGAGAGACGAATGTGGGTGTCCGTAGGGAGAATGGGCTTGTAAGCAAATGCATGTGTCTTGGGCGAAAGAGGGCGCGGAGGCAGGCAGGCGCAGGCGGGCGCTTCTTCGCAGTCTCAAATTGAATTAGGTAGCCTCTCTCTAGTGGAGTGATCGGAAGGAGTACGCTAGTCTCCCTTTGAAGACGGACGAGTCACCTCGACGAGGAGGGAAGGACTCGAGAGGCCCCGCTCATACCCCCTCTGCTTCCTCGCTCATTCTCTTTGTGATTGCCGAAAGAAGGCCATCCGGGGGCTTAGTCAAATGCTCTCCATGGACGTCGTTGCGAGTCGTTGGAGTAGGGGAGACAAATGGAGGCACATTCAATGTAGCCGATGCTCTCCAACTTGATTAGCCTCTATTGGGAGGCTCAATGCGGGAATGGACATGATCGCCCCTCCCCCCCCTCCCGCCACCCGCCATTTGCCTCTTTACAATCACGAATTGGTGGGGTGGCAGCTATGATGAACTGGAATCGTGTGTCCCTGTGCTATCAGAGTGTAAAGGTATCCAGCTATGCAATATATCATCGTGGAATGGTTATCGAAGCATGTGTCACCTATTCACAGGGCCGAATGAGAGGGGGTGGCCCTCTGTACTTTTTGCCACCGCAATTGGAGGAGAAGGGAGAGTAATGACAGCATAAAAGAGGATTAGGTCCCTTCTATTGCCGGGGGCACGGAACGATGTAATTCCATCATCCTGAGAAACTAAAGCGGGCTGTTCACAATTGACTGCAAATGTATATGCATGAAGCATACAATACAATGTAAATATGTTGATAATGAGCGCTGCTGAAACAAATGTATGACATTTCGCCGTCGATTTTCGCCGACTTGCTTCAGCAAATTCCAAATAAAATGAAAAAACCAGATAAGTGGAATTGGAATACGGCATTCCCTGCTTAAACAAAGCATTTCCTTTCTCGGACTAATTGCAGGAGGGTGTTGAATTTCACTGAAATCTCATGTAACATACGTCGTGCGATTAAACGAAACAACTGGCCATGTCACAACGGCTATGCAACGCATGGATCGTATCTGTACAGACGCGAAAAATCGGAATCGTTTCGTACTCCTATCGCACTGTATTCTCTTCTCGTCTCTTTTTCTGATGAAATTCCTCGGAAATGTATTATGATATAGCTCTGAAATGAGAACATGTCAACAATAATACACGGACTGAAGATTCTTCACATTTCCTAATGTCAAAACAAGCTTAACAATGCAATTCCATACGATAAGAGCTAGACGGCAGTTGGAGGAATGGTGCTGGATCGCATGGCTGATCCGTTGCTAGAGTACTCTCCAATTGCATACTTCTCCATGTCCTTGTATCCCTGAAATAATTGTGCTATAGGGAATAGCGTATAACTAACTTTGAACAGCGCGTAGAACATGGCTGCAAGTAGGATAAAAACGACGGTAATTACGCATCCCGCAATGAGGAAGAATTCACGTCTTGATAGACCATCTGGAACGAGACTCATTCGTGCATGGTATATTCCTACATTCAACGTACCTATAGGGCTTGCATAATGAATGAGCTCAAAGAATGCAAGCACAGTGCAAATCCACCATACCATTACAACTAAAGCCAACTTTGTCGTCAAAATCAACTGAAAAACTCCATAAACATCAATGATATGATTTACATGGCCAGTTAGGAGTGGTAGCATCAAGCATTCTGTCCGCGTTAAAATGCCAATAGTATATAAGCATGATAGGAACGCCATGCTTGAAAATATACCGCAGAAAATGCTTCCCATCTGAACGGACCGTTTTCTCGGCAATTTAGATATTTTATGTTACAAAATGGCCTTCCTGGGAGACAGAATATTCGTAATATACAGCTGTTACTTCTCCACAAAATAGGGTGAAAGAAATGCATCCAGCAATCATCTAAACAATCGTGAAAAAGAAGATCATTGCATGGCTAAGGTAAAATAATACTTACCGCACTATTGCAGACGGATTTGAAGCCTTGAACATTACTCATTTCTGATCACCGCCCGATAGTGTAGAATAATTGTACTGGAATACAATAGAGTAGTGAACAAATGAAGAAAGGATGTAGCTCTGGGTGTAAAGGGAGTCGGAAGGAAGGAGGTATAGAGGAGCAGCTGTTTCCCCGTTAGCTGAGAATTCCGCCGCTCTGTCCTTGAGCCTTCGCGATGTAAACCTCTTCGAATAAACAAACCAAACCGTTCATTATACTCTCACTCACCGTAATATTCAATTTTCGCCAAGATGATTGAGACACAACCAAAACAAGGTTTTATTTCTACACAGTCACAGCATGGTCTCTGGACTCGAAATTTAAGCTCGAACCTTCGCCGGATACTTCCATAAAAACACAACTTCAACTCGCAATGTTGATGTATACATATCACAAAAGAATGATAAACTACGGCCTTTAAACAGGCAGAAATATCTTCAGGTTCAGTGCTACATTCGCGACATTCGATCTCCGATTGGTGCTGTGCTGTCACTAAATTTAGCATGATTTCAGTTATAAATGGAAGAATTACGTGTCATTTTGAAAGACGCGAATTTTTGCGTCGAAAAGCTCGAGAAGACTCTTCCACATGAGACGTTGGCGTTTAGCCATTTCGATGTTCATCTGCAAAAGTTTTGTTTCCATTCTTCAACTAGCCATACTTCCGATACATTCTTCTTTTCCAGCTCCTCGTACTCTTGTTCTGCCTGATGAATTGCCTCCTTAAAGAGTATTGTAAATCCCTGAGTGGTGGGGGCGATACCTGCATTTCTGTAATAATGGACCTGCCTCCCTCTCCTTCCATTTCCAGGCGCCTTTTTTGATCTTGTGCCTGTGATAGCTAAAGAACAAAATTGCAACAGATCATCGAACACTCGCGCCTTGATATTTGCTGCCTCTATTTTCTCGTCCGTTCTTTTCTTGCGTTGTTCGAGTTCTTCGACTTCCTGTGGAGATCGGCGGCATTAATGTGACTATTACTAGGGCATTACATGTTTTACTGCTGCGAATCCGCTTTCCAACGCCGTTTTCTTACGATCATTTTCTTTCTTTGATTCACGAAGAGTGTCGAGTAGCTCCTGCAAGCATGTGCCTCGTCATCTCTAGAACAGCTCACGTTGAATTGATCAGTTCGCCCTTGGTGATGCCTCCTGAGGGGTGCAAGCTCGTCGCTCTTATCTGACAGTCTTGCTGACATCTCCTTGACCATTCGTCTCAGCTCTTCCACGTTGTCCGTTCTGGGGGCTGCTGTTTTCGGTCGCTCATTCTTCCGAGGAACCTATCAAACGCTCTATTCTATTGTCGAAGCCATTTCGAACCTCTATGTTGATGTCAGTAACGTCTCCTCCCATGTCCTCCTGAAATCAGAGGATGAATCGGAACATCTTGCATTCGAACGATTCTCTCTTTGAGCTGGTTCCATTGTACTGATAGCATGAGGGACGTTGTTGCGAGAACGTTGTTCTCCGATTCGAGGGCTGTCAATGCCGCCGTCTTCTTTTTGTAGTCGTTGGACTTTATTCGCAGCTTGTTTGCAAAGTTGCGAAACTGAAATATCCATTGTGCTGAAGATGTGCTTCATTTTCAAGTACCTGAACAGTAGTGACAATTTCTTCCCCTCCGCTCTCCTGTCGCAGTTCCTTCTTTCTCGTCGATATCTGAGCCTCGATGTGTTCGAGTTCTTGCCTGGAGCAACTGATCAAAGAAATATATCTAACGATGGAGGCACCGAGCGTCCTGCAGTTGCTGTGCAATCGCCGCTTTCTTCCTCTCGATAGATGCTGTTTGATGGCGATATATTGAAAAGTTTTCATCGTGTCCCTCTTCTTTTCTTTCGCGTTCTTCAACCATCGCTCGAATAGAATCGTTCTTACTTCCAATCTGAACTAAAGTACATATGCTGATCTGCTCGCCGTTCACCTCATCGGTCAGCTTCTGTATAGTTGATTCGTCGATCGCTGGCCCATCGACAACTCTGCTCAGCTCGGCAATCACCGGTCTTTTGGCGTCAATTTCGCGTAGAAGCTTCTCGTCGGCCAGATAACTATTTGTTTGAATCTCACCCTGAAGATGACCGTCATGTACATCGTTTCTACGTCCTCAAACCTCCAGTTGTTCAATTAGTTCACTGGGATCAATGTTTTCTGCAGCGTGCTGCAGTTCGAGCAGAACTCCCTCTAGGCGCTTGATCTTCTTTTCCGCCTTGATCATCTGCATCGATGCACTTATGACAGGAAGTATAGGGGCTGATCTGACCCACGGTCGGATTTCCGCTTTCTGTCCTTCCATTGTCTGATAGCGTTCAGTTTCATTCCTACGCATTTCAGCAAACTCCAATATTCTGAAGGAGCATTCGCATTTTACAACGAACATCATCTTTTGTAAGCTCACTTGTCGATATTCGGGATATTCTTGATCTTGGTGTCAATGCGTTCAATTCTACGTGTGACTTGTTCCCTCTCAGCCTCCATCTGCTTCAGATCGCCTTTGATTCCTTCGACGTGTTCACTCTCTCCGCTCATCTCCGTCGCCCTCGAGTGCACCTCCTGAATGGAGCCGGCTGACGGTACAGGACGAGGGTCTCGCCTTGAACTGCTCCATCAGGGATGTCACCTCCGCCTGCATCTGTGTCAGATCTCCGTCCTGCAAGAGGCCCTCCTCCCACAGACACCTCTTCTCTTCCCTACCTGTAGCTCATTTGGTACATCGACCTTCACTAGAAACTTGGCCAGATATGCCCGTTGTTTGAGCATGTCGACATTTGAAAAGAGGTAATTGAGGACCGGATAGACGGACGCCTTCGTCCCCTCGACTATTCCCGCCCTCCATTCCTCACTCAAATATCCATTTATCAAGGTATTCAACAGAAATATTCTTACAGTTGTTCAATGTCCGTGGGTGGTTTGAACTTGAGTATCTTCAGTTGGTGCAGAATTCGAAGAGCCGTTTGGTCAGCAGGTTCATTCTTGACATCGATGTTGTCTGTCGCGTTGATCCAACTAGCAATAAGTGAATGCATCGAACATATCCATTGGTGCTGTGCCTACCTAATGACATCGCTGAGCGTCTGTAGAAGACATTCGTTGGAGAAGTTGTCGAATGTGATGAGATTGATTCCGAGATGGAAGGGCTCCTCGTTGAGACTGTCGACAATCAACCGAATAGCATCGGCTGACATTGTTTCGTTGAAGTGGCACTGCAATATTCGGTTTTAGCTTCTTCCTCCATTCTCTCTCAGTTGCCTGACAACAAACGTTGTCGTGGTGACGGCTGCATCCGTTGAATGGAGGGACTCATGGCCGTGAAATAGACATCCAATGCATTGCACAAAACGAAATCCTAGCCACGATTCGCACGGCCAATTTCTAAATTGTTGATATTTATTTATTTCCGTAACTGACTTCCTCGAGAAAGATTACTCAGTCGCATCCCGGAAGTGGCTGATCTTTCTTATTTTATTTAGTTCCTTGCTGTAACAAATTTATATGCTTGAATATCAATGATTCTCCTTTTTGGATATCATTAAACAGCTCGAACTTGAATTCTGGCACAAGCCGTTGCAATGGTTCTAGTCCACATTTTTATGGACTTTCGATGGTTTAAATGTCCTTTCTAACAATAAAAATTAGTCATGGGTACTAATTCACACTTCAATTCCTCTTCTCTGCTTGATGAAACACGCTATATTCGCAACCGAATAAGCATTTCCCTGTAAGACATTATCTTTTCCTCGTCGATGGCTGGGTCGGTCTCGGTAATTCATGGACCAAATGTAATTAATGCTCTGCGTCCGCCAGTCTCCGTTGTCCTCCGTCCTCGCCTACTTACACATGCGTAATAACGAGGCAACTACACTTTCTCCGAGCTGAGGAAGGAACGTATGAGAAGGGAACGATGATTGAGCCCTCGTAGGATTCCATTTTCCACTCGTGATGGAATATACTCAAGGGGGTGGAGCCATTCTGCGTCTTAGTCTTCCCGAGTCCCGAGGAAGGGATTGGATTGTTTAGTAAGGAGCGGCGAAGAAGCCTCGATTCTTCTGCCCCTAACTAATCCCTGACGGCTGTTCCCATTGGAAGTCCTCTGCTTGGCCCATTCGGCACGATGGGAAGGCGACGTGCACTTCCTCCCCTCGATCCGTCTTCTCTGATTCAACTGTGAGTGGAGGACTCTCCAGTTGACCTCCCCCTCAGAGACATTGAGAATGGCCTGTGCGTCGTGGCTCGATTGGTGGGGGAGGCCAACGAGTCTCGAGATGGACGGAGTCCTCTCCCCTCGGCTCTTCGTCAACTCCAGGCCAAGATGGATCGATACGGAAATGCACTCCGTCTCATCGAACTTGATCCAACGAGGTGTTCACAATGGCTGTTGTCTATCCTCCCTTTGCAGGTACTCGCTCTCAGCTGAAGACTTACTCGCTCGGAGGACCTTCCTTCTATCCGCCCGCGAGTTCTTGCGAGAAGTCCAACCAAATCTGCAATCGCAATCTCATCATTCACAGGTTTTCCTTGTTTTCCCCTTAACTACGAAGACCCCACCATCCGATCTACAACGTAAGCTACGAAACAAGACATCGCATGCTCCCATATCCGATCAGAACGATAAAGAATTAAAGAAAAGAACGATTATGAATAAAAATATTAATTTTGGAGCTACTTTAATATCTGTTAGGGGGGAAGCATATTGATAAATAGATGAGATGGAAAGTTTATCATGATCTCGATCACAATAATTGTTTATTTGAGGGCCTGAATACGATGGCGACGGGTGGGGGATATCGCTACTCGAGACTGGAACAAGAAGAGGGCGCGGAATCGTCGTCCTCTGCCAATGTCAACGACCTCCTGATGAAGCAAGAGGTGAACAGGGAGGGAGAGGAGGTGATGGAGGGGGAGAGTTCAGAGGATCATCCGACAGCAGGACGACGACCTCGAACTCGTCGGCACCTCCATGCACACACTCAAGAATATGAGTTCACGCATCGGACAAGAACTGGAACAACAGTCCATGTTTGTAATCTTCCCCTGCTTGACCATCGTGTTAGAGGCAGGAGATTGCACTAACTGAGCTCCCTGAACAGTCCTCGTGTCTTGTGACAGGACTCATTGTGTTTGCATTGGTCTGTTGCAGAATGTTGGATGAGCTCGGAGAGGACATGGAAAGGGTGGACTCGAAGCTGGACGGGGCCATGAAGAAAATAGCTAAGCTCGCCCACCTGGAGGATGGTCAGTGTAGGGAGGGGGAGGGAGTCCTCGGGGTAGCCATGGACACTGCCTTTGCAGGCAACCGACAGTGCAAAGCCATCATCATCCTCTCCATCCTTCTTTTCTTTCTCGTCTTCATGCTCATCATCCTTTAACCCCGATTCGGTCTTGCACAAAACGTGACGAATATACTAAAATAGCTGTGATTGGTCGTTCGGAATTCTAACTTCATTCCAATCCGCCATCAGGAGACGCCATCTGGCATTTATGAAATGACATCTAATTGTGTGATATGAGATGTAGATAAAGGAGGGAAGGAGTGCAAAGGTGACCGCCTTCCTACACGTTATCAGTATCGGCTGTCGCCGTGTCCATTCCTCCTTCCCCCCTCCCCCTCTTCCCCCTCCCCTACCTCCCCCTTCAGCCACTTAGTGACACGTTGACCAGCGTCGCTTCCAATTGCGAGAGCTGCCCTCAGATGTTGTTACCCCTGTTGTGTCTGCTCGCGGTGAGCTCGGCAGTGGATGTCGACCCCAAGGGATACGTCGTCTACTGCCCCTGCATGGGTGAGTGCCTCCCCATACCGAGAGCCACCCTCCACAGGGCGATTCGGCAACCAGATGGAACAGGCCCTCGGGGCATTTCACTTCGCCCATCTGCTGGGAAGGACACTCGTTCTCCCTCCCATCGTCAACCACGAAACAGGAAGCACTCGGGCGGTAGGGCCATCCCTCCACAGTTGAACATGAAGATATTGCAGAAGATGATCCCCTTCGAGGACGTCTTCCAGCTGAAGACCATCCAGGCTCAGTACAAAGTGATCACGATGACGGAGTTCCAGAGGGACGTCATGCCCAAGGTCTGGCCCGCCGGAGAAAGGAAAGGTTCCCTTCCTACTTTTCCAAGCTGTGTTGATGATGAAATGTTTTCAGCCTTCTGCTGGCAGGCCCGTGAGTCGGTGTACAACAAGGAGGATGGGGGAATGTCCTGCCAGGCCAAGGAGGGAAACCCTTTCGGCCCCTTCTGGGATCACGTTGGAGTCGATTCCTTCCAGGTCATTATTCCAATCCACTCTTTACATGACGTCTCCTGAAGTTTTTGCTTGAGTTGTGTATTGTAGGACGACATTTACTTCGGGGCTGTGACTGGAGGCTACGAAGTATCGACGGTGGCGGATAGACAGAAGTGGTCGGAGAAGTGAGTGGCCCTCCCTGTGGCCGTTAATACCTTCCCCAGCTACCCTGCATCCTCATATCCCGTGTATGCATTCACTGGATCCCCTGGCTACTTCCCCTCCCGACCCAAGAACTGGCCGCTCCAGAAGTTCTTCAGGTTACAATCGCCTATGCCCGCACATGATTGTGAGTTGTGGCATTGCAGATTCAACACTCGAATCACTGCTCGTGCCAAAGCTTTTATTGAAAATAATCTGCAGAGACCAGTGCTCGGCATCCATCTCAGAAATGAGCGAGACTGGGTTCGATCCGCGCCCGTTCAATCAGAATCCACTTATTGCAGGAATATGTTTGCAAACACGTGGATCCGGAGAGGAATCTCTTTGCCTCTGCCCAATGTCTCGGAGAGGTTGAAAGGAAGAGAATATGGGACAATATTGAGAACTTTGCAGATCGTCTCTGACGTCAAACTGACAAGGCAAATTTGTGCCCCGTCAAAGCAAGAAATCATCGACAAGGTTTGGAGCCTTTGTTCTGAAAGTTTTTGAAGAGCAGTGTGCAGGTGGTGGACATGGTGGGGAGGACGGGGGCCAAGTCAGTCTTCGTCGCCAGCGACAGAGATCACATGATTGATGAACTCAACGAGGCACTCGCTGCATACGAGGTGAGGGGAGGGATGAGAGGGAGGGGGGGGGGAGAAAGGGCGGGTGGCAGGTCCGAGCGGAGCGACTCACTCCCGACGACCCGTTCGTCTCCCTCGCCATCCTCGAACTGGCAGGTGAGGGTGATCAGGGAGGGGAGGGGAGGGGCGGAGTCAGATGAATTCATCGGCAACTGCGTCTCCACCTTCTCTGCCTTCGCATCCCGATCGAGGCAGTACAAGTGGAAACAGCCGAAGAAGAGCCACTTCTTCGGCTACGCCAAGCCGGACTCGCGGCCAAAGATCGAACTGTGATCCGTTGTGTAAGTATCCGACTGAGCCTTATTTGCACGACCCTTTTCTTGAGGCAATGATTAATTTATTCACGAATTCTGCATAGTATTCTAGACAGTTGTTGATATTGTTGACTTTTTCTTTGCGAGTAAATAATAACATCGTTGTTGTTCAGTTTCTCGTACTCGAAGCCCATAAACATGATTGGACTCTTTGAATCATTCGATTTGCTTGATTCACGCATCACCGGTTCGAATCGGAAAACTACCTTGATGACCATCCTTTCGGATGCATGTCTTTGTGAATATCAAAACTCGGTCCTGGCCCTGGTCCAACGATTTTGACTCACTGTCTGTGTTTTAGTAGGGCCATGCTTAGTCCATGCTCGTTTTCATTAGCAGGAAGATGACCAAAGACACGCAGCTTCAGTCGATCCTGGCAACTTATCCTGTGTTCGAAGAGGTCGCTGGCTACTCCAAGGTGCCTCCCGATGTTCCTTTCCACTTTATTTCTGTTCAGCTGCGTTGCTCTATCACGGGCCACGAGCTTCCTGCGCGGGCTGCCGACGTCTCTTTCTACACGAGCACCAAGAAGTTCCAAACTGCCTTCGCCATCCACCAGATCAAGGAAGCCAATCCGGGAGTCTTCGAAGAGATAGGGTACTCCCTCCTTTTTGCTCTCGATGAAGCTATGGTCGTCTAGGGAGAAGCACTCGATTGGATGCCACGTCACGAAGACGGTCGTGGCCGCCGACCCCGAGGACATGAAGAGGCATCTGGAGGGGAAGAAGTTCAAGAGCGCCCTCAAGAGGAGAGAAGCCAGAAGTGAGCGAGATGGAAAAGGAATTGAAAATAAGACATCTTTATTACGCAAAGGAATACTATGAGATCTCGTGAAATGACTGTTGTAGTAGTAAGCGGAATGGATCCATAAAAAGCCCTAAATGGACTCATAACTCCAGTAGCCCAGAATTGTAGTATCTCACTATCCCATAAGCAATGCTGATAGAAGGCACGGCACAGGAGCACTCTGCCCCCTGCTGCTCTCCGTTCTCTCCCTCATCGAACAAGAGGCCCTTGCAAAGTCAGAGGCAAATCTGGGCCGATATTTTCCATCTGCTGTATACTCCTTTGTTGAGGCTACTTCCATTCCATTCTTCCCCAATCGTTTTGGGATCCTGCTACGCATTCCGAACTCCTCTGCTCTCCACAATTTCTGTCTCTACTTATTAAATGCCTACATCTCTTGTTCCAATTTCCTATCTCTTCTGGGCTGATACAAGTGAGATGTCCAATTGTTGGCTTCCCTCGCCGGGGAATATAAATCGAACCGCATGCTGTCTAATTCTGGGTGAATAATGACGAGTCTTCATGTCAACGGAAGGAGACGACTCAGACGAGCGGTATTCTTCTTTTCTGCTCGTTTCCCCTGCTTATCTCTATTTTAGATAGGGTTTTCTGTTTCTATGGAAAATGAAGTCCCTGCTTTTAACGAGAGAGTTGCATCTATTTCACTATCCCGGTCTCCCTCTTGACGCAATGGGAGAGATTAGCTGTTCTCCATGCACTTCTCCTTCTGGCGCTGCGTGCTCGATCCTCTCCACTGGCCGCGTTCCCCTCTCCTCACAATCAGATGTCCTCTTCCCTCTCCATGGACGTCCCCATCATCGACTCCCTCTCCGCTCCCCTGGCCTCGCTACTCGAGTTCGAGGACGAGGCAGTGTCTCATTCTGCCATCCCCATCGGAACTCCCCTCCCCAGCCGTGTCATTATCATTGGCAAGAGTCAATTCGCCCCTTACACTCAACAGAAATACGTTCAAAATTGTAGACTGATCTCGTGAAAATCGTTCAAAAGCACTCATAAAAATTGACTCTTTACTATTCTGGTTATCAAGAAGGTTTCTGCAGAGGCAAAAGGACTGAATGAATCTTCATCTGAGGAGGAGCTGAGTGATGAAGAAGAAGCGGCGAACGAAGGCAGCGGCGAGGAGATGGAGGAGGACGCCGAGTACCCAAGTGGGAGAATCTTCTTCTTTGCTAAAGACCCCTCCCAATAGTTTGCAGTGATAGCTTTCATCCTGTTCCTTTGATGCAAGCAATCTACGCTCATGTCAGCTAACACCAAAGTTTATCGAAATTAGTACCGGTCCGGGCTTTTGGGTATGACACGAGAATATCTCGAGCGATAAATATAACATTTTCTTCCGATGTGGAGATATAATGTAAAGCGAGCCAGGATTAAAGTAGCGATTTGAGAGCTGACGGGCGATAGCGAAGTGCTGGTGGGCGAGGACAGTTACGACTTCGCTGTTATGGATACGGAACTTGAGGTGATCGAGTTGTACTGTAAATTTCGCCGTCTTTGGATTACTGTACTTTTCCGTTCTCGGATTACGACGAAGCTTACTGCACAACTCTTGCCCGCTCGTGTCAGTCCTTCCTGTGCGAAGGACCCCAGCCATGTTTGTGCCTAATCAATCTCTATAGGGTGGCAAGAAGAGGAAGGGAGCCGAGGAAAATGCTCCGGCCAAGAAGAAGAGGAAGAAGGCTCACTAAACTCCTCCACTGCTTCACCATGCCCGATCGTTTGTTCCCAGCGCGGTTCCAAATTCTTGCTAAAGCATTCACTTGCATAGTGTGAGGTGTTCTGATCCTGCTGTTGTTTGTTGATTTTATGCGCGGTTGTTGAAAACGTAAAATAAATACTAAAATAACGGAACTGTAAACATAATACTAGGAAGTCATTCGAATGCTCTAGGGATACTCAGCTTCTGTGTCTCAATTGTGAATGGAGGATACAGTACATGAAAGATAGTTAGCAAAGCGGTTGCATCCGGCACATGCTTTGATTCCATTGAAAAGAGTAGATTGAGTAGACGTAGTTGATGGAGGGATACCGGTGGATGGGGCTTAGGCCTTGGAGGGGCGCACTGCATACGGAGCGTTGCGACTGGCCACGTGCACGTTCGTACGCCCACTCGAACCACGACTACCGTAGGCCAGTTCGAAGGCGCAGCCTGAAGAAGGAGGATGGGGGCCACGGGGGGAGGAACCTGCTGCTATCAGAACACCCAGGATGATGAGATACACTGGGTTGATGGCTGCGATGAACTCTGAGGGAGAGAGATGTGGAGGGCGGGGGGGGGAGGGGGCACTCACCTTGCAACACATTGCTCGTCTCGTC
>JACMIG010001795.1:0-18082 GCA_014805385.1 Levipalatum texanum
AAAACATCATTTTATGGCCATTTGAGCACTTATTAGTCGATTCCACAAAAGTTCATTTTCGCCGATTTTGGAGCATGATATCATGGTTCAAATCGTCGGCGAAAAAATCGGCTGAAACCCCGGATTTCAAGTGTGGATCTGAAAGGGTGTTTCAGGGCAAGAATTTTCGCTATAAAATTTTTGGCCTCGGAAAATCACCCCTGCAGATATAACTGCATCTATGTCGGCTAGTCTGGCAAAAACCCGCGATTTTCTGCGTTTCTTGAATTTTTTGACCATGTTGCTCAACGATTTTGCCCGAAAATGACAATGTAGAAATATCAGAATAAAAATGCGCATCTTTTGAGGCCATTTCAAAAACCCCCCTCCGACACTGGCATACCGTATGGAGTGAAAATGCAATAAAACCAAACTAAACATATTGAATTTTTCATTTATTTCACCACAAAAACGGTGATTGCTGGGTCAACCAAGGAGCTTAAAATGATCCTCAGGTTTTTAGCTACAAACGTGCCAAGTTTCATATTTTTGGATCAAAAGATATAAATTGTTTTATGAACTCTGCTAAATTCAGCAACCATCAAAGTTTCGACCTTCATATCTCTGGGGGTTGCAATACCTACCCCAAAATATACCCGCTAATTTTTCTCTCCCCCCTAGACCTATTAGCTGCCATACATAACAGGGACCCCCCGCAACGCTTTGTCGAATGGACCCCCTGGTGGTCGAAATTTTCACAGATTGCGTGTTATGGCCCCGATCGGTATCGAAATGTTGAATCGTATCATCAAGGTGAATGCATGTTGCATGGGTTGTTGAATATAATTGATGACTCATTTCGGCAATATGTTGCTGATAGTTATTGTTTCCTCTCAGAATCTCGAAGTCCGCGACCCGGAGGAGCTGACGCAGGAGTACGTGGATTCGAAGGTGATCTAATGCCCTCTAGAATATTCTCGTACGCTGTCCGTATCTTTACCCTTTTCGCTGTTCCCTACCTTCCTGACGGCCTCGAATTCTACTCGAAGTAGGACACTTTGTATCTATCCAATAGCTCGTAACTTATTTATTTAACATTTTTCACTTCAACCACCTTTGGCCATTCCTTATTAGGAATTCTTCTGAAGGCCGTTTCTCTTTCTTTCCCGATGATATTATCTCCGAGGTTAACGCTGCCAAGATTACTACAAATCACCTTGACAATTTATCAATTTCTTTATATTTTTTTTATAATTGTTCTTTCTTGGTCTATAATACATGTAAATGAGCGATAAATGAAATTTTCCGAAATAAATTCGCGGGAGAAAACACGAATCAATCAAGAGATACCCACCAATATGATCTGAGGCCTTCGAATGATGAACCGTGAAAGTTTGGATGAGATGTCTCCAAATATTGAAGACTTTGGGCTGAGTATCGACTGTTGGCTCAGTCGATCGCGGCCTCCACCCGAAGATTCCGCGTCGCAGTTCAACGACATGTGTGCATTTTATGTGGCGCGTGACCGATTCTTCGGCGAATTAGCACATGCAGCATTTCTTTTCTAATTTCAATTATGCAGAAGCTCAGAATTCCCTGGTTTTTATTGCCTCTGAAGATAAAGGCAAAAATAGATAATCTATTCCCTAGTAGTTTACCTATTTTATGTTTTGTGCAGACTCAAAATCACCTTGGAAACCAAAGAATTTGCGGGATATAAAAAAAGTGGGATGCAAATTGAAGGGAATTCCAAACCAGGTGAATTTGCGTCTCCAAGACATGATAAAAACGAATTGGAAAGAATCGCATCGATGTGTAACTCCCGTATGGCTTCAATTAGCTCACTTTATTATTTCACTTTATCATCTCGCGCAGTTTGCCTAGGAAACGACGTGTCACAGGCGCGCCTTTGTGGAGACATCATGCTATATTGTCGAGCACCGAAAAGCTGCGCATTCCGACGGTACCGTCGGATAATGCATCTCTTGATCTACCGCCGTTATACTGCCAGTTTGGAGGAAAATCAGAGTATTTCAGTACCATACTGGTAATAAGACGGCCGTAGATCAAGAGCTACTCCTTTCCGTGGGAATGCGAGTAGGCCTTGGGTGTAGCTATTACTATTTAGTGCCGGCGAATCACGTGGTTGTAAAAAATTTGATGTTGAAGTTCATTTCCCAATACCGGAGATAATTCTCACCATTGTCGTTCCGTTGTTCAATTGAACGATACTTCAGTTCACTTACAGCGAATCACTTGATAGACAATTTGAAATTGGCAACGGATCTCAAATTGTCGACACATTTCGTGATTGAATAATAATGCTTATCCTGTGCAGTGAACTTCCTGGTCTCTGGACTTCACTTGAATACTTCTCGACCTTGGCAAGGAGACGCCGCGGGCGAGGAACCGAGCAATGCTGACTGTGGTGACGACGCGGGGGGAAGGAGCATCGGGGTGAGAGGAACCATCCTCAACTCTTACATCCTTCTCTCTTTTTCTCCTCCTTTCCCATACTTCCTCCCTTTCTCCTCTGCACCTTCTATTCCTTCCTCTTCTCCTAAGCAGGACAGAAGAACGGAAATACCTTCGATTTTTCTAGATTCCTCCACATGTCGGCGCAGTTCGAGCTCGATAGCTGGTCACGAATCGCCTTCTCTGCCACTGTGTATCGGTGGTGAGTGACCCCATCTCGTTGATGGAAGGTTACCCGCGGGGTGAAACCAGGAATCGCCGGGTTGTTCCTTGCCAGTGAGTATTGGTGGTGACAAAGGGAAATTGACTTTCTATCATTGCTATCCATTATGTGCTCTTTTAACTCGAATAACAAAAACGCAAACTCGCCTGGTTGCATTAAAGCTAAATGTTTTTAAAATTCCCGATGGAATCTCATTGGATGCATCTCCGATACCGGGAAATAGAATGGCACGCTCGCTAAGCACCTCAAGACCACACTATTTACAGTAATCCTTTACAGGGAACCCATGTACTATTGTCTCGCGCCCAAGCAATTCTAATTTCCCGTTCCGCAACACTGTGTTTACCTCATTGTCCCCTTCTGTATCTCCGGAACAAAGAGGGCTTCGAAGCTGTAATTTTGCATGCTACATAGTTGGACCTGGATTCCAAACGAAGCCTGCAAAAATTAGAGCAACAAACGATTTTAGGACGCAGAGATATGGGAAGCTAACATTTTGCCTCCCGATCGATAAGTTAGAATTACTTGGGCGCTTGACAATATCTCCACTCCACGATCTGCACTACACTGGGACAACGAGAGGCGCAGGCGAGGTGTTTCCATCCGGAGAGTGGACAGGTGAAGGGGAAGGAGAGAAGGGCGAGGAGTGGAGTGTTTTTATTGACCGGAGGCGGTATTTGAGTCATATTGCATTTCAAGAGTTGGGTGAAGTTTGTAGCAACTGTCGGACTTGAAATCACCGAGTTAGAGGACGTGAAGAAGGGTTAGAGGGGAATTTTTTGTGGCATCCGTGAGAGGCATTGATGTATGCCGACAATTATATTTCTATAGCTCCGCAAATAATATCGAAAGGCGCTGGCGCGAAATCACCGGGTAGTAGCCCCAGAATTTCAATGTTCATGAATTTCGTCGCAGTTATTCGAAATCCTGCTCTGGGAAGTGGAGAGGTGAGGAAGAAGAGGGGACTAAATAAGCTATGAGCCTATGAGGTGACTTTCGAAACGAGAAAACTGTTAAATTGATTTTAAGAAATCCATCACCCCGGAGAATTGTAGATAGAGTGCTCCGCAAATTATGCAGAAAAGTGTTGCCGTTAAATCACCGGGATAAAGATGGAGTCGGGTTGTACCTGTGGGTCCTGTTTGTGATTCGATTTTTACATCCAGAGATCGTATTTTTGTGTCTGGAGAAAGAAGATCAAAAGCAGATTGCATTATTAGAACTCCCCTTGTTATGCAGAGAAGTGCAAGCGTGAAATCACCGGGAAGAGCTTGAGAAGAACGGTGAAACGTCGATTCATTTGTTGATTATTTTTAGTTTACAGAAGCACCGTCACTGGCGGATTGCATACACAAAGAAATGCAAACGTATAATGAAGAACACCGGCGTACAATCACCGGGTAGTCCCCTCTTCCACAAATAATGGAAATAGTTTGCAAGTCTTCGTCTATGGCCGCCGTACGTCGACGACGATCCCCAACGACAATCCCGCCAGATAAGGAGGAAATCTTTCGAGATAAACGCAGTAGCGGGGTGGGGGTTAAGGCTCTGCTCACTCACGCGTTCAACATTACGATATTGTAGAAAACCCGAAGCGTTCTACTTCCCACGCCCGGACAATGACGGATTAGGTGCGGAAGCAAAATCAACACGGTTGTGGGGCAGAAGGCGGAAACCTCCGTGGGGGGATAAACGCGTGCAATCTCTGCCCTCCTATTGCTATTCGTTCAGGAACGCGAGATGAGGACTTTAAGCGACCGAAAGAGAAGTACTTATTGCCAGAGTCAATAGTTGAGACTAATTGATTGGCAACCTGCTGGTTCGAATCACGTGGTATGCATCTAAAGGAAGCGAATATTCCTTGAGGGATTATAATTGTAGTAACGACGAACGCGCAAACTCCGTTCCCTTCGCCGTTTTGGGCCGCGAAGATGGAAATATTTGACGGAGAGTTGCTTAGTCGAATCACGTGGTTTCCTGGGCGGAACAATAAATCGTAATATTCGGGACGTCTCGATGGACGAGATTCGTGATTCCCTTCCCGGGCAGCAGCCCCGCTTCATCCTCCTCTACTACGCCAACAAACACGTCGACGGACGCACCAGCTATTTACCCCAGGTGCTTCATCTTCTACTCACCGCCTGGTTAGTGGAGGGGGGGGGAGGAGAGTGGAGGAGGCCATTGCCATTGAAAATTACGAGGCCGGGACACAATATGAGCAGACCAGGTGATCTCCTGTCTCTCGGAAAAGGTAATTGCGAATTGGATTGAATCGCGTCGATTTTATTGTGGGACTTTTATAATTTTCCATCTCCCACTTTATTACGTGTGGTGATAAATCAGGTCGATAACGAAGGTTACTTGCAGCGAATGGAATTTTTTTTTACAGATTATTGCCTGAACAATCCGTTGCCTGCTGATTCTGTCTGCACTGTCTGCAATGGCGTGCAACAACATAGTTTGAGGGGATACGGGAAATATATTGTCGGGCACCATCAGACGGTCGGGGAAAGACTGCAAGAACAACTGCATCGGTTCCCGACAATATTGTGTCAGTCCAAATCCCGTTTCTGGCTATGACGTCACTACTTGCGGGATTTAGCCAGCGTTCTCTCTCTTGTATTTCTAACAATAAGAGAGCGGAATTATTGTGGCTGGATTTGGAAATTTTCCGGGTGAACTAATATAATTCGAACAATTTTTAGGCAGGCTGCTCTTCCGACTTGCCACTCGGTGAGATGACGCGCGGGAAGAACTAGTTAGCTTTGAGTGCTGCATCGACAATTACGAGGCCGGGACATAATACGAGCAAACGAGGTGATCTCGCGCCTCACGAAAAGGGTAATTGCGAATTGGACTGAATCAGGTCGATTTTTTCTGGTTGAATTTGCCAATACCCACTTTATTACACGACGTGATAAATAAGCTCGAGTAATCCACGTTGGTGTCATGCGGCCTAGTCGAAAGCCACTAGAATACTGGGAGCTCCAAAATTTCAGTGATGCACATTAATGTACAAACAAAACCAGGTGTCTCCACGTGTCCCTGACATGATAATAGAGAATCGGAAAGAAATAGATCAATGCAGAAAGCCGTTATCTGATAATTTAGCTCACTTTTTTTGTATCCTCGTCCATGGGGACGAAGCCTTGTGCTCGTGTATTTTGCGGGAAGATGTTTTGTTTTTATTCACGCAATGAATTGTTTATGCAACGATTATTAGCACCACTTGAATTGGCGCCTATCTATTGGCGAAGTGAAACACACATTCACCTTGTTTGCATGCAACCACCATTACCTTGCAATCCCTAGCCCACTTTCCAGAGGCCGCCACTCTGCCCTGGAATGAAGAGGTCAATCTTCCACGCGATGTGCACGTCTTCGACATTGCCGAGGCGGAATTGCGACAGGTTGAAAAAAATTGTTTTATCGTTCCGTGGAGATACTTAATTCCGACCCAGGAGGAGGAATGGGAGAAAGAGATGCAGGAAGGTGGGAAACCTTGCTCGATAGCTGGTCACGAATCGCATTCTCTTTCAATGTCTATCGCTGGTGAGTGACGCCTCTCGTAGATTATTGAATGTCTTTTCCATGCAGCGTTCGCGTGGATGGCGAGCAGCTGAAGAAGAAGGGAAGCAATATCGGGAGATTCTTTGGACGGTCGAAGGGAAAGGGTTAGTCTGTGCCATAGTGATAGGTGTTTTCAGCCATCTCCAATCGAACATCGTTGTCTTAATATTCGGCTAAATGAAAAATAATTTACGCCTCGTCGAATCGCCTGGTTATCAGTCTGATTGTGAAGTGGAAGTTCATTTTCCAAAATCGGAGAACATTCTCATCATTGTCGGGCCGTTGTTCGACTGATTGTGAATGAAGCTGAAATTCGTCTACGGCGAACTGCCTGGTAGTCAATTTAATATTACCTACAAACTCAATCTCAAATTGTCGGGTTATTTCTCGACTAAATTACAGTGCGATTGAAGTGCAGCGAACCTCCTGGTAATCCCTGCACTTCACTTGAATAAGACTCCGCAGAGGACGCTACTGGCGAGGGACCGAGTCACGTCGATTGTGATGGCGAAGCGGGGGAAGGAGCATCGGGGTGAGAGGAACCCTCCTCCTCCTCTTTTCCCTTCTCCCTCTTCCTTTTTCTCTCCCCTTCCTTCCGATACTTCCTCCCTTTATCCGCTCCGTACCTCCTCCCCTTCCTTTCCACTTCTACTCTTCTAACTTCCTACGCGCTTGTAGTGTATCAGCTGTCAAATTCCGTGTATGTTAAATAGCTGGGGCCATTGTGGGCTAAAATGCACTTTCGCCTGTCTCTGCACCATTCCGAATGATCTGAAGGCCCCGCGTGCGATCCTTTCGCTTTGCAAAGGTGCGTTGGTATTTGGGATTTTTTGGGCGGCTAAAACCTGGAAGAATCGGTGTTCTATCCCTATTCACTCATCTTATTCGAGTTATGCGACCGCAGATCACCGGGTTGATTAATTCCCGAGTCTCGACTCCCGTCGCCTAAATGAGATAAACGCGATAAAGTGCGTAACTTCGAACATCGTTACAGCGTTTATCTCATCGGCCGGATAGTGTAGTGTCTCCACAGCAGGTTTCACAGCGGCAATTTCTAATGAGCAGATATAATTTTGAGGCCGCTCTACGATCGGCGAACTTTCGATACAACTGAATTAGCGGTGGCCAAGAAACGGCAATTCACTTGTTATCTTTCCTTGGTAGTTATTCGACCGAAGGTCACCGCTCGAATTATTTCCATGTCTATCGCCGCTCGATGATGCGGTAGAAAAACGCGATCAGGATCTGCGCTACTCTCCGATCATCGTTTGTACGTTTATCTCACAGGATGGAGGGTGTCGTGTCTCACATCGCGCTGATAGTCTCTGCGTAAATTAATTATTTTAAGGATACGGCCTCGTCCATCGACGTTTTTACATTATAGATGAATTAGTAGAATCAATGAAACGGTAATCCACTCGGTTTCCTTTTTGAGCTGCCATGCTTTTTAAGACCGGGAGAGAGTATTTGGGGCCTCTGTGGGTTACGGTAGAGAGGGTTAGGGTACGTAAATTTGGGAAATCATTTTGTGGTTCTTACAGAACACGACGATGAACGCGCTGATCATCAAGGTGGATCGGGATTCGGCGGAGTTGCGCCTCGATGAAGAACTCGAGGTGGGAATGGTTCTATTGTCTTTTTTCCGGAGGGACGATGAGATAAACGCAGCTGTGTTTATCATAACTACTTTTGCTCAAGGCCACGGAACTGTTATGACTTTTGATCTCTCCAATTATCGCCAAAACCATTGTTGAAACAAATTAATTATTATCCTGCTGGTTCGAATCACGTGGTATTTGTACGGCATTGAACCAAATATTGTAGGGAAGGGGATAATCACAGTAGCGATGGGTGAGTAAACCCCGCCTTGTAACTTTTGAATTTGTCTCTAGCATCGACGAATGATGAGACCGCCGTTAAGCTGGAAATATTAGGGAAGCGTTGAAATTTTTATAGCTGAAATCACCAATGCATCGGAGAAAACGATTTTCAATGTAATTAATTTTTCCCCTGCTGGTTCGAATCACAGGGTTTGCTCGTCTTGGTAACGAATATCGCTAGAGGTGTGGGATAAACGCAGTAGCGGGCGCACTTTCTCTCGTTCCTTACTGCGTTTAGCTTATTGTTTGCGCCATGAAGGCAGAGAAATTGAAACTTATTGGGATACCCCCAGGAGTCTTTCAATGGGTCGTAAAAACAATTGTTGAACCAATTAATTCTCCTCCAGCTTTTTCGAATCGCCTGGTATGTGCACCACAAATGAAGCAAATATTGTAGAGGGGAGGAAAATTTAGTACTCGTTTTCAAGTCCCCGCCATTTCGAATGTTCGCTACTGCGCTTATCTTATTGCTAGAGCTCAAGGCTGCGAAATTAGAGTTATGGGGGAAGAGAGGAAAACAGTTCAAAGTATCACCAAAATAATTGTGATTGAAAAAAAAACCCGAAACCAAGTAATTGCTTCCCTGGCGAGCCACATGGTATCTGTTCTTCATGAAAGCGAATATTGTGGCGGAAGAGGGAATGTACATAACGTATCAGCGTGTGTGTAAACCCCGATCTCTTTCTCTCTCTAGCTGCGTTTATCTCGCAATGAGTGTCACGAGTTCAGAGCCTGTGAAATTAGAGTTCTTGGGGGTTGGTACCCACAATCATGGAAATATCGTCGATAACTATTGTTGATCGAATTAATTATCCCCCTGATTGTTCGTACCACGTGGTATGTGCACTGCATTGAATCAAATGTTGTAGAAGCGGGGATGCTGCTGCGGTTGGTGGGTAAGCCCCGGCACATTGCTACGGCATTTATCTCATGTCGACGCATATCGCCGTATGCTCAGACCGCAGTAAAGTTTGAAATTTTAGGGCAGCATTCAAAATTGTATTTAGCGGCGAATATCAAATCATCGGCGAAAGCGATTGCCAATCTAATTAATTCTCCCCCTGCTTGTTCGAATCACAGGGTTTGCAAATCTAGGAAACTAATATCGCTAGAAGTGAGGGATAAACGCAGTAGGAGCGTGCAAGTTAACTCCCATTTGCTGATTCGCTATTGCGATTATCTTTTTGTTAGCTCATTGAGCTCATGGCCGTGACATTTAAAGTTGTATAGGGTTATCATAACTACCATTCGATTTATCATCTTAAAAATAATTTTTGAAACTAATTAATTATTTCCCTGCTGGTTCAAATCACGTGGTATGTGATTTGAACCAGATGCGAAAATCGTTCGAGGTTTTTTTTTGCGATGTTTTTGGTAAAGTTAGAGCAAAAATTTTTTTTTTCGATTTTTCTGAGGTAAGGGAGGACCTCATGGATAGTTTTCAAACCATGAGGTGGGTATCGTGGTCAGAAAATCCGAAAAAAAATTTTTGCTCGAAATTGACCAAAAACTACTTAAAACATCGTTTTATGCCCATTTGAACACTCCTTGACCGATTCTGACAGGCGTCTGTTTCGATCAATTTTGACCATGATACCCCCATCATGGATCCGTCTTCGGACGAAAAGTAGGCAGGTCGACTGTAATAGATTTTTTGAATTCCGGAAGATTTTATGCATACCGGGAAGAAAGATTCGTAGTCTGAAAATAAGCACAGTGAAAAGCAAAAGAGTTCGCCGCGGCGGGGATCGAACCCGCGACCTCCGTGCCATAAGTTGATGGCACGTATTTCAAAAAAGTGGGCTTTGGAGTAGAGCAAATTGAAAAATGGAAGTATGAGGGGTATTCCTGAGATGTTAGTGCATATTGCTGAGAAAGTTTTTCTAGGGCGCCACAATACTGAAGTGCCAATGAGGGGTGATTTGTTGACTGCGATAGTCATAACTTATTTCTGTTTTTTTCGGGAGATGACCTAGGGGACACTAAATGTAGTGCACATCACTAGAAACACATTGCAGCTAATCCGGAGTCTCCACGTTGATTTAGAAAAAAGTTATGCCCGAAGAAAGATGTTTTCTAATTTCGCGTCGGGACCCAAGGAGATTTCGAAATTTTCCATAAAACTCTACATTTACAAATAACTCATGGGGGTGCATCTACAGTTAACAGCTGAGCCCCTCTAGCCAACGTTGAGTCCCTGTGACCGCCCCTAGGGCTAGCTTCCGTGAGGATAGCTGAGACGGCCTCTTAAATACAATTACTATTCGATGAAATAACGACAAGCCTCGAATTCGATCAGCCTGTTTTCGAAATCATTATTTCCAACGCAGCGTAAATCACACCATTTTGCATTTTGATGAAATGACAACTAGCCTCTAATTCGAGCAGCCTGGTTTCGGTTCCAGCATTTCTATTCCCCTATTTGTAGGAAACCGCACCAAATCGAGGAGGCATCCGAAGCAGTTGGAGGAGTGGGAGAGAGGATGGTGGGTGAATTATTGGAATCTGGTTGGGTAGTCGCGATTTCGTGAAGATTCCACGAATTTAGCTTATTGAGGGTGCATTAATGGGAACCCGGTGAATCGACGGAGATCTGAAGTGTAAAACCGCCGCTCAATTGTAAACAAGTGATATATCATCAGTCGCTTTGAAAACACCACACTCCTTTTACAGTACGACTCGCTGCTCTTTATGTAGTAGTAGATTGTTCTATACTACATACAGAAAAGGCCATAGGTATCCGGACACTTTTCCATCTCTTCATAACTTTAGGCAGACTCCATGAAATCAAGGGTGTGGTGGACACGGAGGTTCCGGGGACGAGCCCTACCAGTTCCTCGGGTCTTAGTACCTACGGGAATTGGTGGGAGGTAGTTCCTGGGACACAAGTGCAAGCTTCTGGGGTGCGTGCACGCTAGGATGACTGTAAGGAAATCCAAACAAGGTGTTTCCGCGTCTCCTTGACATGGCAATAGGGAATTTGAAACAATCACGTCGATATGTGACGCCGTTAGTTTTCACACTATACTTTTCCACCTTATGATCCTGCGCGATTCATGTAGGATATCTATTTTCTGCGGCAGAAGATACATAGATCACTACGCTGCTTACCGCGAAGGTAGTTCGCGCGTCGCCTCCGCATCACTTTAATACAGGACAATATAAAAAGAGAATTATTTGGTATTTCTCTACTCTGTCCGCTGTATATCGTCTGCGCTGCGCTTCTCAACTAATTTCAATAGGCTGATTATTCGGAATCACCTGGTTTATCATGGCTCGCATTTCAAACCCTGAAATTGGCAGTTAAAACGATAACAAATTGCAGATGAAGCAGGAGTGGAAAGCGTGTCCTCGCGAAGCGTAGCCCCTTCCCCGTCCCCAAGTCGTGTTGTACCCTCGTTCCGTGGGGAGGAAGCCTCGTGCTCTATGGAGGAACGAAGAACAGTGAGTCTCTACTCTATTGTTGCACTCGTATTGCTTAGTGAAACATGTACCTTGTTCGCTTTTATTGGCGTGCATTTCGTGAACCCAAGGTGTGCAAAAATGTCTGAAGTACAAAACGGTCTCTTTGAGGGAAGTTATTATAATTTTGTATTCTGGCTACGAAGACAGAACCCGAACAACCCCTTTTGGATTTGCCCCAATATATTGGCGTCGTAAAACACGCATTCACCTAGTTTGCATGCAACACCCCGACAATTTATTATGACACTTATTATCGAAGTTCAAAGAAAAAGCACAGACAACATGACATTGCAAATCCTCGGTGAGGTGGGTAGCATAAAACCTAACATCTACTGATTTCCGAGTACAGACGCAACAGTGAGTGTGTTTGTGTGTATAGTATCAAGTTCACCGGCAACCTTACTCCCATCGCAGCACGAACGGAATCCGCTCAATTGCAGTTGTTGTGATACGAAAATGCGTCTGGGATTTCCGATTCGACTTTATTATATCCCGGTTTCTTTCAGTTTAAGCACTGTAAAGTAGCGAGCGTGTAAGCCCCGATCTCTTTCGCTTTCTACCTGCGTTGATCACAGAATAAGCGTCAGGACATCTGGGCCGGTGAAACTAGAATTCTTTGGGTTGATACTAAAACACGTTGGATTATTGGCGATAATTATTTTTGATCTAATTCATACCCGTCCTGCTACTTCGAATCACGTGGTATGTGCTCGGAATTGAATCAGGTATTGTAAATGTGGGGATAAAACAGTAAGACCGTGCATTTTTCCTCCCATTGCTCTATCGTTGCTGCGTTTATCTGAACGCCTTTTTCTCTAGGCAGTGAAATTACAAGTTGGGGTTGCCAATTTACCGGCAGAAAATAATTGCTGGAATTAATTGTTCTTCCCTTGCTGGTTCGAATCACTTGGTCTATGCACTGTATTGAATCAGATATTGCAGAAATTGTAGATGCGGGGCTAAACGCAGTAGGAGCGTGCATGTTACCTCCCTTTGCTCATTCGCTATTGCGATTATCTTATTGTTAGCTCCTTGAGCTCATGGCCGCGACATTAGAAGTTGTAGTAGGGTTATCATAACGACTATTGTGGAGAACCCGAAGCGATCTAATTCCAACACCCGGATAACCCCATAAGGACTGCGCTCTTTTTGATCAACCACTTCGAGCCCTTTTCGTGGTAGATTGAATCACACGGGTCATGAAACTGGGTCCGATGAGGTAGACCAAAAGCGCGCGCAGTCCGTCATTGTGGTTGGCCGCGCGTTGGAATTAGAAAGCTTCGGATTCTCTACAATCTTCGATTTATCGTCCAAAACAATTGTTGACACTAATTAATTCTTTCCCTGCTGGTTCAAATCACGTGGTATATACATGTTGGATGCGAAAATCGTTCGAGTTGTGATCGAGCGAGCAATCTCTGACCTCTTCGCCGTTCAGGACCGCGAAATGAGGAATTTATCTGACAGCAATGGTTTCACTAATTGCCAGAATTAATGGTTGAAACTAATTTATTCTTGACCTGCTGATTCGAATCACGTAGTATGCATCTAAAGGAAGCGAATATAGAAAATGGGATGTATCGGCCCTCACTCAGCTCTATGCGATCGAGGATCTTCCCCCTGATTCATCTTATTCCAACTGTGCAACCGCAAATCAACGGGTTGCATTAAGTCCCGTGTTGTGGCACTACTTAGTCGCCTGATGAGATTAACGTGAGCCAACTCTGCCTTATCGGAGTTCTCCCCTGTTCAATCATCTTATTCCGATCATGCGACGGCAAATCACCGGGGTAATTAATTTCCGGGTTTCAACTCCCGATCCGAGAATGAGATAATCGCCGTTAGGGAGAGCGCCATTCTCCGATCTCCGTTACTGCGTTTATCTCACTGGGCGACGGGTCTCGTATCCCCGTAGTGGGTTTTCAGACAATAATATCTAATTAGTAAATAGAGTATACCGTAGTCAGACAGCTAACATTGGCGTACTTTCAATATGTACATCTAAATTACTGGTAGTGAAGATACGGCAATCCACTTGGTTTTCTTCGCTGTTCTGTAAAATTCTTTATGCCCTGGAGAGAGTTTTCAGGGGTCCCTGCAGGGGCTTGAAATGGATTCCGCTTTGCAATGCTGCGTTGGTTTTTGACGACACTTTATCTACATATTGATCTTCTTTCACTATTCACTGACCTTATTATAATAATGCAACCGCGGATCACCGGGTGAACTAATTCCCGAGTCGCGACTCTCGTCGCCCTATGAGATAAACGCGGTAGGAAAGTGCGCCACTCACCTATTGTTCTTACTGCATTTATCTCGTCGGATGGGGTAGTGTAGCATCTCCAGTGTTTAAGTCAGGTACCAAATAAGTATCGTTCATTGTAAACGCCCCGTTGAAAACGAGTGAAATTGACGAATATCACCCAGCCGAATCTAAATATTGTCGTAAACCCCCCACCGAGGGCAAAGTGCTGAACATTCCATCACCTGTTCAATTCCGGCCGCGGCAACCCCACCGAGGTGCTAGAAATGGGAATCGGCAGTGACTAGATCACGCAGGTAATACCACCGGAGAAACGGTTGATCAACGCCGGTTGGGAAATGTTCTCGAGGAACCTGGCCGTCCAGGATCCACCCTCAGGAAGACCTGATAGGGATGCACCTTTACCAACCCTTTTTATGCACTGAGCATCTCCACATCGATAACTTCTAATTAGCAGATATATTATATAGCGGCCAGGGTTCTTCTGATCGGCGTACTTTCGATTCAATTGAATTAGAGGTAGCAAAGAAACGGCAATTCAATTGGTTTTTTTTATCTTGGTCGATAGAGTTCTTGACGTCCTGAGTATTCTTGTAGCTTGATAGGGGTTACGGTACGTAATGCTAGTTAGATACGGAATAAAACAACTCTATGTGATCGAGGATCTTCCCCTTGATTCATCTTATTCCAACTGTGCGACCGCAAATCAACGGGTACTTCCTCCCTTTCTCCGCCGCCATTCCGAATGATCTTATGGCCCGCGTGAGCTTCTCCCGCTTTGCAAAGGTGCGTTCGATTTTTGGATTGTTTAGTAAGCAGTTGTAATCGAGGTTCTTTTGCTCTTTGTCGATCTTATTCGAAATATGCGACCGCAGATCACCGGGTTGATTAATTCTCGTGTCGAGACTCACGACGCCAGAGTGAGATAAACGCGATAAAGTGCGTATCTTCGAACATCGTTTCTGCATTTATCTCATCGGCCGGCTAGTGTAGCGTCTCCACAGCGGATTTCTCACCGAAAATGTCTAATGAGCAGATATAATTTTGCGAGGCCACACGATCTCGATCGGCGAACTTTCGATACAATTGAATTAGTGGTGGCAAAGATACAGCAATCCACTTGGTTTCTTTCTCTGGTAGTTATTCGACCGCAGATCACCGGTCGAATTATCTCCATGTAGCGAGTATCGTCATCGTATGACGATGTAGAAAAACTCGGCAGGATGTGCGCTACTCTCCGATCATCGTTAGCGCGTTTATCTCACTGGATGGGAGTGGTCGCGTCTCACGCGCCGGCTAAGGTCTAAAAGAATTGCCCCATGGGAATTAAGCGGTCCCATCGGAATTAAGCGGTCCGGAATTAAACGGTCCGGAATTAAGCGGTCCCGCCGGAATTAAACGGTCCGAAATATTTTAACGGTCCGGAATTAAGCGGTCCGTAATTAAACGGTCCCAACGTGAATTAAGCGGTCCCATGTTTGCACGGGAATTAGACGGTCCCTGGAATATAGCGGTCCCTGGAAATAAACGGTCCCCTCCATGGGACCGCCTAATTCATGGTGTGAAGCAAAAGGAGTTCAATCCGAGTGACAATGTGTACTACCGTGACCGAGATGGACCGAACCACACGAAGTGGGTTCCTGCCGTAGTGAACGAACGAATCTGACTGGTCATGTTCTTGATAAGGATGTCTGATGGTAAGAACACTCGTGCAGGAGACTTTCGGCATCGATTCAAGTCCCATGTGGCAAAGTGTGGACAATGTCCCAGACAAGGTTCTCTGTTCGATTTCGGACTCGTGGGTGATGGACGTGCGAACTAGGTCCAGGAGAACCCGATCAAGGAGAAACGCGGCGACTCGACAAAGAATAAGCCCAATGCCGCCAAGGCAATCCTAGACAGGCCAAGTAACTTTATCGCCCAGTCACGACCTCAACGTGGAAGATCACGAGTATCAGGACGAAAATGACGAAGGAAGTGCCTAGGAAGATGAGTAGGACCATTGTTGTGCTTATTTTATGTACTATCATGTTTCATTTGGGACCGCATAATTCCACCCAGCGGACCGCTTCCTTCCAAATGACGGACCGCTCAATTCCAGCGGACCGCTTATTTCCATCGGACCGTCTTATTCCCAGTAAAATCAGGGACCGTTTATTTCCCGGACCGCTTAATTCCGGGACCGCTTAATTCCACGGACCGTTTAATTACAACGGTCCGTTGGGACCTCTTAATTCCAGCGGACCACTTAATTCCCATGGGGCAATTCTTTTAGACCTTAGCCGATACCATTTCTCCTCAAAGATACAAACAGAGCTGTCTGCTAACGAGCACAAGTATTTTAGAAGTTCTGTGGTGCTGCACAATATAGTCTCTGTGCAAATGAAGATAAAACTGCCTCTTTCATCGGCTTTTTTCGATATAGATGAATTAGTGGAATCAATGAAACTGCAATTCACTGGGTTTTCTTTTTGAGCAGTTACAATGTTTTGTCCTGGAGAGAGTATTCAGGACCGCCATGGTTTGCGGTAGGGATGGTTAGGGTAGATTTGGGAAATTGTTGTTATCCATACAGAGCACGACGAGGAACGCGCTGATCATCAAGGTGAATCGGAATTCGGCAGAGCTGCGCCTCGATGAAAAACTCGAGGTGGGAATACTTCTATTTTCTTTGTCGGTGAGCTAAGCGCAGAAGCAAGAGAGATTCAACTGGGCGGAATTTGTACTAAGAAGGCGAGCGGGGCGCCATTTTACCTTAGCGAAAACTTCTGTAAATTATTGTCCCTATAATATTCGACATAATCCCAAATATATCGTTGTCCCGTTGCATCGATGCATGCATCGACCAAAGAATTGCTGAATTAGTTAATTACTTCTCCAGCTCCTGCGAATCACTTGGTATGCTCCCCGTTGAAGCGAATATTGTCATGGTCGAAGGGCGGTAAATGTAGTAACAACCGTAATATTACCGAATTCTTTCCCCCCTCTCGCTCCACTTCTCTCACAATAAGCACTTCGGGTTCCTTTGAAATTGGTATTCTTTAGGTTTGCGCGAAATGCTCGGAATATCGGCGATAACTATTGTTGGTCTCATAAATTATCCCCCTGTTGGTTCAAATCACGTGTTCTGTACGGCACCTCTTGGAAGCAAAATTTGTGCACATTGCAAAATTTGGGCACAATTATTCCTCTGGTGGTTCGAATCACAGGGTATGCACGCGAAAGGAATGTCGCTTGAGATATGGGATAAACGCAGTAACGACCGTGCATGGTCCCACTTTCTAACCTTCACTACTGTGTTTATCTTATTGTGTGCGCCATGAACTCAAGGACACGAAATTGGAATTTATTGGGTTAACACCGTTAACCGTAGACGAATCGCCGAATACAATTGTTGAACCGATTAATTCTCCTCCAGCTTTTTCTAATCACGTGGTATACGCATTGAATCAAATGTTGTAGAGGGGAGGATAAACGGGTGTGCCCGGGCACATCGCTACTGCATTTATCTCGTGTCGACGTATATCGCCGTTGTCAGACCGCCGTAAAGATGCAAATATTAGGGCAGCGTTCAAACTTTGCGACGAACAACAACAGATCGGAAAAAACGATTGCTAATGTAATTAATTCTTCCCCAGCTGGTCCGAATCGCCTGGTTTGTGCACGGCATTGAATCAGATATTGTAGATGTGGGGAAAAACGCAGTAGGAGCGTAGATGTTACCTCCTATTGCTTTGTCGCTACTGCGTTTATCATTAATTGTTTCCCTGATGGTTCGAACCACCTGGTTTCTGTTCCTCTTGGATGCGAATATTGTGATGGCTGAGGGCTGTATATGCAGTAGCGAGCGTGTAGGCGACGCCCACTTTCGCTCTCTGCGTTTATCACAGAATAAGCATCACGAGTTCAGAGCATGTCAAATTAGAAGTATTTGGGTTGTCGTCTGAAATCCCGGAAAAAATCGACGGTAACAACTGTCGATCTAATTAATTAACCTCATGCTTCTTTAAAGGAGCCGACCCACCAAAAATTTTTATATTTTATTCGGATAGAGCGTGAAAAATGCTGCAATGAGATACCAAGCATTTAATTTAACGATTTTTCTATGAATTTTTATGATTTTTCAAAGGTACCGATTACGGTATGTTTTAGGGTGAATTTGTAGTTTGTAGTTTAGCTACAAATGCCGATAACAGCCGTATGATCTACGAAAGTCGATGTTTTAGT
>JACMIG010001796.1:0-11859 GCA_014805385.1 Levipalatum texanum
CACGCCTCCCCCCCCGGCCTCCCCGCTCGCCGCCTGCACCTGGGGACCATTCCACCCCCGCGGGGGGTAAACATTGAAATTTTCAGTCAGGCAACTATTTATTCACAGCTGTTGAATGGGCATTTGCAGTGCACGCTGTGCGGACGCCGCTTCGTTAATTCCGCACCCTTAATCGACCACGTTAATTCGTAAGTGCATTTCCACCTCTTTTCATAAATCTTAAATTATTTATGGAAATAACAATATTTAGCCACACTGGCGACAAACCCTTTCAATGCTCCTTCTGCCAGAAGAGCTTCGGCAGTTTCCCTGGGCTTTTCTCCCATAAGAGGTTCAGCTGGTATGACTTTGCGATCTGTTTTTGACTTTTTGGATTGTGTAGCGAAGTATCATTTCAGCAAGGATGCTACTGCCGCGAAATTAAAGAAAGACCATGGACGGAACAATGACAGCGATGCTATGGAGGAGGAAGGAGTTTGGCGGAGGAATCTGATCCAGTTTGTCTTCATTATGCATTCATCCAATCCTGTGTTTAGCGATAGCCTACAGCGTCCTGTGAAGGAAGAAAATTACGAGGACATGGATTTTGTATGTTTATCGCGATTTTGAGCATGGCTAGTCTACTGAACAAAAAGCGTGACTCTGGCTTCCGAAAAGCAAATATACTAGTACGTATAAGTCGGCGTTTGTCTGTCAGTCTGTGAATGCGTAAAGACACATGGATAGATGGGTCCACCATGAGAAGACGATTCCGCATATTCCGGACGTCCTTAAATTCGGTAAAAATTAATTTCCGGAGCCGGATTTTACGGAATCGTCCCAATTTGGCTAAAATAAGATTACCAATAAAAAAATTCACCCACCGGAAGGGAGGAGCTCTCCACTGAAGGCGGTGGGGTCCGACTGGTGGAATATAAGCAAGAGGAAAAGGGGGTACGGGCATTTCATACTGGGAATTTTCAGGATGGTGGTCTTGAAGGTCATCCGAATGGAGAAGAGGACGAAGAACAATATGAACCGAGCTCCGAAGGAGAGGACGAGGAAAGCGAAAGGTTTGATCTTCCAATTCTTGATATTAAAGGATATGTTTAGGACAGTCCAGTCTGAAGTAGATCCGCCATGCCTCAAAAAAGGAGCACAGATAATGGTTGTCGGTTCATTTTCTACTCAATGGGACCGCGTTTGTAGATGAATAATTTCAACCGTCGGGATAAACCAGCGAAGAAGATTAGATTGACAAGACTTCGAAAGTCTTCGAAGGTATACTCGCCAGCATATACTTAAGATTTTTTGCCATGATCGATGGGTCACCTTGGCTGCCCTCCAATTCGAGCAAGACATTTGCCTATACATGCCCGGATATTTAGCATTGATTGTAGGCAAAACTGGGTGTTCTGGACCCTTCCGACTACGAATACGACGGCGAGGCAAGCAGCATCGTCGGGAGATTTAAGGTGCCGTATGCGTTATTTCAAACTGCTGGATGGGAATTTGTAGTGCACGCGGTGCGGACGAGGCTTCAATAAGGCCAGATTCTTAATCGACCACGTTAATTCGTAAGTGCATTTCCACCCCTTTTCGCAGATCAAATTATCTATAGAAATAGCTTTATTTAGTCACACGGGGGACAAACCCTTTCAATGCACTTTCTGCAAGGAGAGGTACAGCAGACGTGATACGCTTAGGAGCCATCAAAGACGCAACTGGTAAGGGCCTTGTGATCATTTCTAGACTACAGTTTTTGGGTTATGCAGCGAATTGCCATTTCAGCAAGGGCGCTGCTGCCGCGAAACAACAGAAGGAATACGGACGAGAAGAGGTAGAGAAATAGCAGGGGATTAGTCATTTGTAGTTGACTCCTTTATCATTACGTTTCCCCTTCCTTAATACACGTCGTTTCGATCGGATTTTTCGTAATGGTTTCTTGCCTCTCTCTTACTTCCCGTTTCGAACCGTTAGAAGCTGAAGAATATAATGAATGAGTTTGTTAGTTTCCTGAGTTCTGAGCATTATTTTTCCATAAAAATGATCTTTCGATTTACAACTTGTTTTCTTATCCTTCGACCACATGTATACACTATGTAAATAAATGCTAAAAAGGCCTTGGACTAGGACAATGTTGTGTTTACTTTGTGCCCTGCTGCATCATAAATGTTGATAAATTGTTCGCAAATAGTGATGGTCGATGCTCAGTCTACATGTATCCTTTACGGATTCATACAAATTACTGAACTATGATCGGGAAAGCGGATTGTTCCAAAATACAGGCATGACATGGCAATGAGGTCTTCCTGTTCAAAGCTTTGCAGTTCTGTCACATTTTGATAATAGATTATGTATTTCGAAAGCTCTAAACATGCCTGCTCGCGTGGAGCTTCATTACCATAATGTAACAGAGAGACATAGAATTGAAAACGCTGAATATTTTCCGCTCTGAGAGCCGCGTTTTAGTGCACATTTCTCTACAAACTACAATTGTTGCCTAGAAATCGATTTGTCGCGAATATATTGTTGCTGAATTCTTTTCTTCTCTTATCATTGGTTTCAATGTTTATTTCATCGTAACATTTCAGTCATGGCCCTCGCAGCTAATTCATCTGCCGATGAAGTTCCACGGGATCGACTGCTCAACGCCGTGCGTGTGACACTACACAAGACAGCTTTGACGGTTGATCTCATCGGACTAAAGGGTTCGCTGTTCTACATTACTCGAACGTTCTGATTCGACAAAAAGTCTTGTTATCCGTGAAAAATTGCGGAGTTCGTTACTATTTTTGCTTATAGATGATAGCACCACCTCGATTCTTCATGCTATGCTGAAAGCGGCATTTGTCTTTGTCGCGGACAAGGAGGTTTGATGCTTCTTATGTCATGTAATACACTCATTTCGGTTCAGGACAGGGCCAAGCTCGATGAAGAAGATGTCGTCGGAGATCTGGGAAGGAAGCTGCAAGAGGTATTGCAATTGCTGTATATGTAGTACCACGTTGTTAAAAAAACAGGCAGAAGGCAGTCAATGATCACCTCTATAAGCGTGAATATTCTTCTTCAGAATCAACTCAAGCTGGGGTCACTCATCGACATTCTCTTGTCGGCAGTCGGTGAAGCTCTTCATTTCGCAGCTGTAAAGTGGCCGCGAGAAGATCTAAAGAGTAAGTTGGTGTGCAGATTTTTCGCAGTTATTATTGACTACCGACAATACTACCGATGGCATACTTGAATTTTAAACAACAAGTAATCATCCTCTTGAAGGCACTTCCGATGGTGCCGGAGCCAGCGCCCAGTGTGACATTCCCTCGAGTGGCGGCAATCTGGGAGATGACCCGCTATCTTATCCAATGGAGATTCTCTCAGAAGTCATCGATCATCCAATAGATACTGCCGATGAAGAGAAGGCTATTCCTTTTCTGCCACCGACCGATTTCCCCCCTGAAGCTGAAGAGCAGGAGAGGGACGTGGCTCCAATGTACGATGATGCTATGGTGGAGGAAGGAGCTTGGCGGACGAATTTGATCGAGTATGTCGTCACTATTTATTTATCCAATCATGTGTTTAGCGACAGCCTACAGCGTTCTGCCATGGAACAAGGAACGAAGAAAGAAGAAAAATATGAGGAGGTGGAGTTTGTAAGTTTATCACGAGCTTTAAGCGTGGCTAGCCCACTGAACAAAGACAAAAATAGTCTACTGATTGTGAACAAATGGTGTGACTCTCGTCGCAAAGATTTTTTTTATTTTTTCGAAAAAAAACGGAAATGGGACGATAGAAGCACGAGGGAAAAAGGAGGGAATGCGGCGATTGGTTAGTATACAATGTATACTAGGAATTTTCAGGACGGCAGTCTTGAGGATCATTCGGACGACGAAGAAGAACATGAACCGATCTCCGAAGGAGAGGACGAGGAAGGCGAAAGGTTTAGTTTCCTATTCTCGATATAAAAAGATATGTTTAGGAGAGTACGATCAAAACAAGACACACCATACCTCAAAAAACGAGCACTGAAAAAGGTTGTCAATGCATTTTCTATTTTCCCTTTATTAGGACCGCTTTGCAGATCAATAATTCCAAGCTTCAGGGCATTCAAGAGAAGACGATTAGTTTTACAAAAATTCAGAAGACTACGAAGGTATACTTTTTACAATATGTACTTCGAATTTTATTCCATGGTTGAGTGCCCAAGCAAAAAGATTAGCCAATACAGGCCCGTGGTTAGCCCTGATTTTCAGGCAAAACTGGCGGTTCTGAAGCCTTCCGACTACGAATACGACGGATGGGCAAGCTACGCCGTCGGAAAATTTAAGGTAAAAAAATAACAATTGTACAAAGCGAGAGATTACGTTAACAAGAGACACCGATATTGTGACAAATCCCTTTCGGTCTATATTATTTTTCGCCTCGAAAAAAATTATTGTTTGATTTGTATCCCGGCTGTTTTCCGACTTTTGGATGTGCACTTGCAGTGCACGCGGTGCGGACGACGCTTCATTTATTCCGCATTCTTAATCGACCACGTTAATTGGTAAGTGCATTTCCGCCCCTTTCCACAACGCTAAATAATTCGTAGAAATAGCATTATTTAGGCACACTGGGGACAAATCCCTTCAATGCACCTTCTGCAAGAAGAGCTTCACCAGACGAGATAATCTTACTCACCATCAAAGGCACAGCTGGTAGGGCGTTGTGATCATTTCTAGACTACAGTTTTTGGGGTTGTGCAGCGACGCAGTGTCATTTCAGCAAGGGCGCTGCTGCCGCGAAACTAAAGAAGGACCACGGACGGATGGACATCGAGAAGAGGTAGAGAAATAGCAGGGGATTAATCATTTGTAGTTTACTCCTTTTATCATTTCGTTTCCCCTTCCTTGTTACACGTCGTTTCGATCGGATATTTCGTAATGGTTTCTCTTCCCATTTCGAACGAAAGCAGCACGAAACTGCGTGTTTTCGTTCATTTGCCTCACATTCATTAGAAGCTGAAGAATATAATGAATGAGTTTGTTAGTTTCCAGAGTTCTGAGCGTTATGTTTCCATAAAAATAATCAATCGATTTACAACTTGATGTTTTCTTTTCCTTCGAACACATGTACACTAAATGATTGCTAGAATGACCTTGGTATTGGACAATGTTGTGTTTTCTCTGTACTCTGATGATTCATAAATCTTGATAAATTGTTCGCGATTCGTGATGGTCGATGAGCAGTCTGCATGTATCCTTTCGGATTCATAAAACATACTGAACCATGATCGAGAAAGCAGATTGTTTTAAAATACAGTTATGATATGGCAATGAGTTCTTCCTGTCCAAAGCAACGCAGTTCGTTCGCATTTTGATATTTTATATTGTATTTTGAAAGCTCTAACCATGCCTGCTCGCGTAGAGCTTCGTTACCAAAATAAAACATCGAGAAATACCTTGAAAAAGTTGAATAATTTCCGATCTGAGAGCCGTGTTTCAGTGCACATTTCTCTACAAACTACAATTCTTGCATAGAAATCGAGTAGTTGCGATTATATTATTGTTAATTAATTTTTTTTCTTTTATCAGTTGTTCAGCTGGTTCTTTCATCCTAATATTTCAGTCATGGCCCTCGCGGCCAATTCATCTGCCGATGAAGTTCCACGTGATCGACTGCTCATCGCAGTGCTCGGGACACTACGCAAGACTGCTTTGATGGCTGATCTCATCGGACAAAAGGGTTCGTTGTCCCTGCATTTTTATTATGTTTTTAGTTGACAAGATTGCGTATTCTCGTGGGATTCTTCTTGAGACGATGTCAAAACTCGTAACTGTTTTTCCTTATAGACGATAGCACGACTTCGTTTCTTCATGCGATGGTGAAAGCGGCCTTTTTTATCGCGAATAAGGAGGTTTGTTAATTCTGTCTTCAAGAAATGTATTCATCTCGCTTCAGGACAGGGTCAAGCTCGATCAAGATGATGTCGTTGCTGAGCTCGGCAGGAAGCTTCAAAAGGTATTACACTTGATGAGTTCAAGCGATCCCGCTTCTCCCGTTAAGCCCGGAGCACTCATTTCTTCTTGGTGAATAAATGAAAATATATTCTCCAGTATGAGTGCAAACTGGAGTCGCTCAACAACATTCTCCTGTCTGCACTTGGTGCTGCTCTACATTACGGAATTGAACAGTGGCCGCGAGATGATCTAAAGAGTAAGTTAATAGACATTCGTTGCTAAATTTAAACAATGAGAATAAAACAGTCAGCTTGTTCAAATTCCCCCAGAACGTGGTCAGAGATCATAATTATTATTTCATATTTTTCCGATATTGATTATATATTGCACAGTATATATCAATATATACAACATTTATGTATTACACAATTACAGGATCTGTTGAAGAAGTTCCGCTGGAGCGGCAGCGCATCGCCTTACTTGGAAGAGTACGTGAGGCTGTTTCGACGGCTGATCTCTATGGGCTGAAGGGTTCGTTGCCACCGCATTTTATTGCGTTTTGTTCCGTCAAAGTGTCGTATTTTTAAATCCTGAAACGATGATCTATTTTGTTATCATTTTTGTTGCTTATAGACGATAACACGACTTCGATTCTTCACGCCATGCTGAAAGCGGCCTTTGTTTTCGTCGCGAACAAGGAGGTTGCATGCCTCTGATTTCATGTAGTGTATTCATTTCGCTTCAGGACCGGGCCAAGCTCGACCAAGAAGATGTCGTCGGTGAACTCGGCAAAAAGATACAGGAGGTAATACAATTGATTTTTATGCGCAGAATTGAAAGCGAGAACGACGTTGTTAGAAAAAGGCACCAGGCAATCAATGATCTCAATAATAAGCGCGAATATTGTTCAGAATGAACCCAAGCTGGGGACACTCAACGACATTCTCCTATCGGCAGTCAATGAAGCGCTTCATTACGCAGCTGCAAAGTGGCCGCGAGAAGATCTGAACAGTAAGTTAGTGGCAGGAACAATATGTGACAGTACGCAGATATTATTTTCGACTATTCATACAACTACCGGTAGCATTCCTGAATTTTAAAGAACTAGAAATCATCATCTTTAAGGCACATCCGAAGGTATCGATGCAAGCGCCGAGTGTGACATTCCGTCGATCGGCGTCAATCTTGGAGGTGATCCGCTGTTTTATAAGATTACTATGGTAAACTGTTCTCTCAGAAGTCATCGATCATCCAATCGATACTGCTGATGTAGAGAAGGCTATTTCGTTCCTGCCACCCACCGATTTTCCCCCTGAAGCTGAAGAGCAAGAGAGGGACGTGGTTCCAATGGACGATGATGATGCGATGGAGGAAGAAGGTGCTTGGCGGAGGAATCTGATCCAGTTAGTCGTCATTATGTATTGCACCAATCCTGTGTTTAGAGACATTCTACAGCGTTGTGCCATGGAACGAGGAACGGTGAAAGAAGTAAAATACGAGAAGACGGAGTTTGTGAGTTGCGATCTTTAAGCATGGCTACCCCGCTGAACAAAGACCACAATAGGCTACTGATTGTGAACAAAGGGTGTGGCTCTCCCTCGCGAAGGATATTTTTTCTTAATTTTTTGAAGCTAAACAAATGGGATAGAAGCAAGAGGGTAAACGGAGGGGATGCGGAAATTTAAGACTGGGAATTTTCAGGATGGCAAACTTAAAGATCATTCGGCGGGAGAAGATGACGAAGAGGAACATGAACTGAGCTCCGAAGGAGAGGACGAGGAAAGCGAACGGTTTGGTCTTCAATTCTCTAAATACGACACGTTTGCTTAGGACAGCCCAGTCGGAAGCAGATTCGCCGCGCCTCAAAAAACGAGCACTGAAAAAGGTTTCCGGCTCTTTCTCTATTCACTAAGGATCACTATTATAGATCGATAGTTCCAAGCGCCAGGGTAATCCAGCGAAGACAATTAACTTAACAAATCTCCAAAAGATTGCGAAGGTATTCCATTTAAAATGTGTGTTAATAAGTTCCTCCTATGGTCTATTGGGCATCCGTGGCTGCTCCCCAATTCCAGTAAAAAAGATTGCCAATAAAGATCTGGGGGCTATCCTTGATTACAGATAACACTGGCGATTCTGAAGCCTTCCGATTACGAATACGACGGAGAGGCAAGCAGCACCGTCGGGATATTTAAGGTAACGATAATAAAATTTTACAGCGATAGATAACGTAAAATAAGAGACGCCAATAGTGTAACGAAATCGTTGTCTCGGTTCATGTTATCTCTTTTCGAACTTGTAATTATTTTTATTTGCTCGACTTACATTCCGACGGTTTGATGGGTATTTACAGTGCACGCGGTGCGGACGACGCTTTAATAAGAGCGCAAACTTAATCAGCCACGTCAATACGTAAGTGCATTTCCGCCCCTTTCCACAACGCTTAAATTGTCAATAAAAATAGCAATATTTAGTCACACAGGCAACAAACCCTTCCAATGCACCTTCTGCAAGAAGAGCTACACCAGACGAGATAATCTTAGTTACCATCAAAGGCACCGCTGGTAAGGCCTTGTGATCATTTCTAGACATGATACGCTATGTAAGCATAAGAGATCAAACTGGTATGGCTTTCCAAAACTTTACTATTTAACAACAGCATTTGGATTGTGATGCAAATCATTTCAGCAAGGATGCTGTTGCCGCGAAGCAAAAGGAAACCCCGCGCGCGGCCCAGGGACGGAAGAAGCACACCGAGAAGAGGTAGAGAAATAGCAGGGGATTAGTTAGTCATTTGTAGTTGACTCCTTTATCGTTACGTTTCCCCTTCCCTAATACACGTCGTTTCGATCGGATTTTTCGTAATGGCTTCTTGCCTCTCTCTTACTTCCCATTTCGAACGAAAGCAGCATGAAAATGCAAGTTTTCGTTCATTTGCCTCACATTCATTAGAAGCTGAAGAATATAATGAATGAGTTTGTTAGTTTCCAGAGTTCTGAGCGTTATTTTTCCATAAAAATGATCTTTCGATTTACAACTTGTTTTCTTATCCTTCGACCAACCTGAAAATTTGCGTGTTTTCGTTCATTTCCTCGCAATTGTTAGAATCTGGAGAATATAATAATTGAGGTTATTAGTTGTAGGAATTCCAAATGATATTTTTTCCGATCATAATTTGTTTTTCGTTCCTGCTCGAGCAGCTGCTTGTAGAAGATAAATGCTAAGATTATAGATTTTGAGCTGCGAGATGCCGATCTATTTCTAACAACCATAGGTGGTTTGTGACCGTGGCAAGTACAGGAGACGGCATAAGTCGTGCTCCGCTTGTTCTTCATCCGCCCCAAACTGCGCATTGCACGTTCTCTGGAGCAAACGGAAAGCATCTCCGGTCACTGTTAGCTAGCTCCCCTTCAAGGATGAAAACGAGAGGCGCTCCAGTAGAGAAAGGGTTTTTGTGAGGAAACAAACCGTTTTGAAGGGGACGCAGGGCTTTTTCTGCTGGCTCTCAATACATACAGTAATTTTCTTTCGCAAGTTCGAACAAAAAGATACTCCCCCATTTATCTCACTCGGTCATACTATGCCATAAATACAGAAATGGTGCATCGACGGAAATAAATGCGAATCAGGAGAGAAAGTTCTGCAAAATTCGGGTGAATACTATGAAGGCTAAAAGGCGTACAATGCGCACTCGGATGCGGCGGGAAACGTTTCGAAGATAATAAACTAATGTTAGCGGGAATAATAAACGAGTCGATGAGGTACCGTAATCTCAGCGGGGGAATCGTTGTGGGACCATTATCTCTTAAGAAACTATGCACTTATTCTGCTTGCGCGTCGCGTACGGCAAGTGTTTGGGGGAGGCCTTTTCCATGGGCGGCGCAGGAGGCGGGTGCGGTTTCTTCTTGCGTGGTGGTAACGCTGAGGCGCGCGTTGAGAGAGTCTGCAAATTTTGAGGGAATCAGTTTGCGATTGAAAAAAATCAGTTTGCGATATAAGATATCCGGCCTGGGATTACGATATAGCCCAACCTGCGGTCGCGGCGGTCCCTTCCTCGGTGCGGGAGGTGGCGGAGGCGCGGGGCAGACGAGATCGTCATCATCGGATTCCACGGATGACGACGACGACGATGAGTAGTAGTTCGATAGGTCACTGTAGGGTGCGGAAGGGCGCAGGCATTCGTAGCCTCCACCACCGCAGTCACCGCGCAGTGGACCAGGGGCCATCCTGAACTTACGGTGTTTAGCACTAAGCATAAACTTGTGCTGGTTAGTAGAGTAGGTACTGTACCTGTATCCGACGACTCGCTCGCTCTGGCAGGGATGCAGCTTGCGCGGCTCCCGTCGACGAGGCGAATACGGAGATCCTGACGTCGAAGGAGACGACATCTAGGGGGGAATTTATTGATTTATTGATTATTCCAATTGATGATTTATATGGTGATTTTTGTTTCAAACTCACGACGGTCTCATAGATGTGCTCCATGCTGCGCGTGGGTCGAGGACAGGACGGAGAGCATCGCAGTGTTATATTTGGGCCCGAACCCGACGACGAATTGGACGACCTCGATGATGACGTCACGGGTGACAGCGCGAAGGGGTGGCCTAAAAGCATTACCGTAACCTAAGCTCGATCGAGGACTGATCTTGCTGCCGCAATCTATTCCAATAGGGGATTACGGTACATTTGAATTATCGCAGACTAATTCCAATGACAATGAGTTCTCGGCCTGATTCAGTAGTGGATTACGGTACTCTTTAAGTGATCGCAAACTGACTCCACGCGATCGCCAACTGACCTAGTAGCGAGCGCGCGCAGACTCCACAACGAAAGCAGCGATGCGTCGCGTGCCACTGCAGATCTCCCTGGACCACCGAGGCCTGAATACTGCGTTTAGAATGGTAGATCGGAATTGATTCGGCTGCGGAACGGAATATCCCCAACCCCCTCACTTCATTAGCATTGAGGACTTGGTTGCATCCCGTACACGATGGCAGACGGCGACAAGAGGAGCAGACGACCTGGAAATAGGCGTGGTTTAGGAAACGTCGACGTACGGTAACTGTAGTTTCTCAACGACGACGTTTACTATTTAGTTCACCAACTGGAATAGCCATGGAACAGTCAAAGTAGAACATGGAACCTTTCTAAATATCATAGAAGTGGTGTAGTGAGAGCCGACGATTAATTACTGTAGATATCCAAGGACGACGTATCCTAGTACACCACCAACCTGTCCAGCGGCATTTCGGGCGTAGTGGTGGCCTCCGAGTTGGCCATCACAGAGGGCGCATCGGAAGTGTTCGACGTGCCAAGAGTGGCCCTCGGCTTCGGCGCATTCCGACGAAAAGATCAGCTGCAAAGTACGGTAGGTTAGATCCGATTCGGTGGGACAGAAGGTATTCCGTGGGTCAGGCTCTTAGATTATATGGGTATTTCTAGCTCTTTGATGGGCCAGACTCGATGTCATTTTACCAGTTCCATTGGTCACGCTAATGATTCGGTGGGTCATCCCAGCAGTTCCTCGGGTCACACTCTTATCATCATAGGGTCACACTAGCAGTTCAATGGGTCAGACCACCGGTTCAGTGTGCCATCCCAGCAGTCCCGTTGGTCAAACTCTTATCATCGCTGGGTCACACTTGCTATTCCATAGGTCAGACTAGCGGTTCGGTGGGTCATCCCCGCAGTTCCGTGGGTCAGACCCTCAATCTCCGGGGGGTGGTGGTGGTAACCGGAGAGGCTCGCCTCTCAACACCCATCAATGGGGACAGTCTCGCTTATCGCGGTCCGAACATCTGCCCAGTCTCTCCTATTTCCATTATGTGAGGGGGGGGGGGGGATGGGACGGGGCGCATGACCGCAGGTGCCCAAGCTTTTATGTGCCCGTGGGTTACCCCCCGCGGGCGGGGGGTAACGGGGGGTAAAGCCCGCCGGCGGGGAGTGC
>JACMIG010001797.1:1710-11983 GCA_014805385.1 Levipalatum texanum
GAGGGGGAGGAGGGGGAGGGGGAGGAGTCCCGTTCAGACCCCTCATCGTGGGAGTGGCTGCCCTCGTGTGCCACGAGTATCCACTCGTCATAATGCTCCAGGTGTGTGGGGAGAGAACGCCTGGATACAAACAGTTTGCCTACCCGTGGAAGATCCATCCACAGGTGTCCCCCTCTTTGGATGAGGGAGAAGAGAAAATGAGTTGGGCAAACGAAGGTTCCTCCAGTCTCCCGTGGAAAGTTCTCGTTTCTGTACTCACTTCTCCTAATATCAAACACCCCCGACATTTCGCTTTATCCACGTTCGAACTCGAGAGAGAGAGAGAGATCACGTTGAATTCGGGGCTATTTTCTGCTCCGAGGGAATGAAAGAAATTGATGTTTGAGTTGCTGCCCAAGTTCTTCTCCGATGTCCTCCAACTCTCCTCCACCACCAATGGACTCATCTCTGCCCTTCCCATTGCTGTTCGTCTCCCCCTCCCCTCCCCCCATTCCTCCCCTCCAGGTCTTGTGGCTGAGCAAGACCTTCTCCTCCTCCCTCTCCTCCCTCCTCACTGCCAATCAGAAGATGAGCAAGACAACTAGCTGCAAGGTGTCCCCCTCCTCCTCCCCCTCCACCCTCTCCTCCAGCTCTTCAACTTCATCGCCTCCCTCGGCCTTGGAGTGTGTATGGGAGTGACTCCCCTCATGAGCAACGTCGCCAATCCCGCCCCTGCCATCGCTGTGCTCTGCCTTGCCAATGCCTTCGCAGGTGCCCCTCCCCCTCCTTCCCCTCTCTACTTCCCCTCTTCAGGCCTCCACACCCCGGGAGTCCAGACTGCCCTTGTCCAACTAGCCCCTGCCTTCTCTGGCATCGTCACAGGGATCGCCTTCTCCGTCGTAGCCGTCTTCGCCATCATCAACAAGTTGCTGTCCAACTCGATCCTCGAGTGAGTCCTTCCCTCCCTTCCCCCTCGACCCTTCATCTCAGACACAGTTCCAAGCGTGAGTGGACAATCGTGTTCGAGATCTCAGCAGTGGTTGCCCTTCTGCCCGTAGTCTTCTTCTCCCTCTGGGGCTCGGCCGAGAGACAGCCATGGGCGAGTCGACAGTTGAAGGCAGAGCCCGACCAGAAGAGCGAGTCCCTCTCGGAGAACACCTCCGTGGTGGCGTTGGCCAAGTTCTCCCTGTATCTCTCCCACCAGGTGGCCCCTCCATAGACAGGAGGATTCCCCTGTAGGTACCGACATAGGATGCCATTCCCCCAGCCGAGTGCAATTATTGTAAGTAATGAATCTAGTCTCACTGCCATTCCCGTGTTGCGCCCCTTGACGAGTTATCTCCCTTCGAGCTTTATCCCTATCCATGGATGCTTTCCCCTCTCCTGCATGGGTCCTCTCAGTATAGTAGCTTTACCATTCATCCACCCCCCACGGGTTTTCCCCTTCGAGAACATTTCACTCCTGCATCGTGATAAAGCCACCAGAACAGTCAACTCTGTTGAGGAAGGATACACTGTATGCACACACACGCACACACCAATCCACAATCAAGATTAATCGAGAATGTATCCCAAACAATTTAGAAAAGATGCAAGAGAAAAAGCGTCGTGGGTGGTCCCTCCATTGGCTGCGGCATACGGTAAAGTTAGTTTGCGATCGACTTTTCGCCTGGGACGCCTAAAAGGTAGATCAACGCGTTAAATTTCGTAACTTTCATTTTGAATTCGTGTTAGTTTCGATCGACGTGATCACCAAACTAAATTTACGAGTCCAGGCGACACAAAAAAATTCCGGGTTGCCCAGGGCTGAATAAATTTTTGCTGGTCCTGATAGGGACACAAGATATGTGAATTTTGTTCTCAAGCACTGGAAATAGTGACTATGCAAAAGATACGCTAAATTGAATCCTTAGAATTTGTATGAACTTCAGCGGAGCTACAAATGTAATAGTGAACTAGTCATAAGTCCGAATTGCGAGATATTTAATTCATATTTTCTCCGCATGAATTGTCCGCAGGTCCAGAGCCAAATATTTTCGACAGTGATACTCGGCTCACTGTCATAAACAAAAATTATGATTTCTGAAGGAAAAATACTGTAACGAATATCCAACTATTGGTCCCAAAGCGAAATAACTTCGAGATCAATGGCATTAACAGCAACTCCTGTTCTCCGTGCAGATTCCAGAGGCACTTTATCAAATCTCGACTAACTCGTGGGTTCATAATATTTACCTGTTATGTTAACTACAACATGATGCAGATCTAGATCTCGACTGACATGGAGTGCTTGATAATGAAGCGATATTTTTGAGATGCTGTCGGCCAGCACTCGCCATGCTGCGCTTCGAGGCACTCGTTCTCTGACCACTTCGAACAAAGCTGCTGCCGCAGAAAAGACGTCCAGCATTTCCGAGTACAAGGTCTGCTGGTCCTCTTCATAGAATTTGGCTTTCGGGGTTCGGTCGAGAATAACATCAAAGAGCAATCTAACTACATGCTAATTTCCACATGCAATAAAATAATTAAATAAATTCGAGTGAAGTGGCAAAGTTAACAAATAAAACAATAATTATGAATGGAATGAAAATAACATCATTTAATTATTTAGGTGGTGGATCATGCCTACGATGCCGTCGTCGTTGGAGCAGGTGGAGCAGGCCTCCGTGCCGCCATGGGACTGTCGGAGGGAGGGCTCAAGACTGCCGTTATCACCAAGCTCTTCCCCACTCGGTTAGATAGTTTTATATTATCTTGGAAGTACGTGAGAATTTTAAACCGTGATGTCTTTTTCTTATTTTGTTCCTTTAGCTCGCACACCGTGGCAGCCCAGGGAGGAATTAACGCTGCACTTGGAAACATGAACCCTGACAACTGGAGATGGCATTTCTACGATACTGTGAAGGTACATCCTAATGATGTTATGCATTGCATATTTTCGTTCCATGTTTCTTTAATTAGCAATATTTGTATAAACGGAATATTGCGCAGGGTTCCGACTGGCTGGGAGACCAGGACGCCATCCACTACATGACGCGCGAAGCCGAACGAGCTGTCATCGAACTTGAGAACTACGGTAAGTAAATGGACTTGAAAATAAGCCAACTTGTTTACTCGGCTTACCAGCCAAATACATATTTCATGAAAACTCATTTCCAGGAATGCCTTTTTCGCGCACAACTGATGGAAAAATCTACCAGCGAGCGTTCGGAGGACAGTCGAACGATTTCGGCCGAGGAGGACAGGCCCATCGGTATGACACTCGTCAATCTGTTTTACTACGCTTGAATAGAACTTGCTGCGTCGCTGACCGCACGGGACACTCGCTCCTCCACACTCTCTACGGGGCCTCTCTCCAGTACAACTGCAACTACTTCGTCGAGTTCTTCGCCCTCGACCTCATCATGGACAAGGTGGAGCAGTGTTTATTGACGTGGTGACCATCCGGTAGTTCAGGGCACGTGCGTGGGAGTAGTGGCGATGTCGCTGGAGGATGGATCCATTCATCGTTTCCGCTCCAAGAACACTGTTCTGGCGACGGGAGGCTACGGGCGCGCGTACTTCTCGTGCACTTCCGCCCACACTTGCACTGGAGATGGAACCGCCCTCACCGCCCGTGCTGGCATCAACAACTCGGACATGGAGTTCGTCCAGTTCCACCCCACTGGAATTTACGGAGCTGGTTGCCTCATTACGGAAGGATCTCGAGGTATACAATTTCTTGATATCCCTTAGCGAATGATATCAGGTGAGGGAGGATTCCTGGTGAACTCGAAGGGCGAGAGGTTCATGGAGAGATACGCCCCCGTGGCCAAGGATCTGGCATCTCGTGATGTCGTTTCCCGTTCGATGACTCTTGAGATCATGGAAGGACGTGGTGTCGGACCCGAGAACGATCACATCTACCTCCAGGTTCACTCCCTTGTCGAGTGCTGATCGGATTGTTGGATAATGTGACTGTTTGCAGCTGCACCATCTGCCGGCCGAGCAGCTCCACCAGCGACTCCCTGGCATCTCTGAGACTGCCATGATCTTCGCCGGTATGCCATTTCTTCTGTCCAGCCTTGCGTAGTTTCGGATAGTTTATCTCTTGATTGATTGTGCTCTTCAGGTGTCGATGTAACGAAGGAGCCAATCCCCGTTATCCCCACTGTCCACTACAACATGGGAGGAGTCCCCACCAACTACAAGGGACAAGTACTCCAGTACTCCTCCGAGAAGGGCGATCAAGTCAGCATATCTTTTATTATGTGAAATGTTTCTAATATTATATGAAATTACTATGACCACGGTGGATCGGAGTTTTACTTGCAATTCCAGGTGGTTCCTGGTCTCTATGCCGCTGGCGAGTGTGCTGCCCATTCTGTTCACGGCGCCAACCGACTTGGAGCCAATTCGCTTCTCGATCTCGTATGTAAATTTACTTTGTAATTGGCGAAATGCGTTGTTATTTCCTATTGATGGTGTGCTAACTAACAATAAGTAAGCTCTAATCGTGTCCATTTCAGGTCATTTTCGGTCGCAGTTGCGCAATCAATATTCTAAAGGACAGCAAGCCGGGAGTGGGAATACCCGATCTTCCGAAGGGAGCTGGAGAGGCGTCCGTAGCAAACGTAGACAAGGTCCGTAATAATAACAATTTTCGCAGTTCAGTTCTGCCTAGTAGCGCAGGAACTTTGAACAGCTAAATCATAGATTGACCTCATCAGGTGCGACATGCGAATGGCGCTGTTCCCACGGCGGAGCTTCGTCTGAATCTGCAGAAGACGATGCAGAAACACGCTGCTGTCTTCCGGAGAGGAGATGTTCTCAAGGTATGTTCAGGGATGCCAAGTGGTATTATTGTTGTTTTGGATTTCCATGTGGCATCAAAATGATCTCAATATAAATGATTGTGGGATTGGCGACTCATATTTTTATCGAAGGTCCATAAAATTATTGTTCATTTCAGGAGGGCATGACCAAAGTCGGCGAGCTCTTCGCCGATCAGAAGGACATTAAGGTAATACTGATACAACAATTCTTAATTTCGTTTACAAATGGACACTTTTGTTCTGTCTGATGTGACGTAGGGAAGTGAGATGTTCTAGGTGTCCGATCGCGGCCTCGTCTGGAACTCGGATCTGATCGAAACTCTCGAGCTGCAGAACCTCTTCATCAATGCACAGCAGACGATCGTGGCTGCGGAGAACAGAAAGGTGCGCCTTTCTCCATTCCAATGAACCTCCTCCAGGAGTCTCGCGGAGCCCACGCCCGTGACGACTTCCCCGACCGCATCGACGAGTTCGACTACTCGAAGTCCCTCGAGGGACAGACCAAGAAGGCCTTCGACGACCACTGGAGGAAGCACTCCATCATCCGATCCGACGACAACGGAAAGGTCACCCTAGACTATCGCCCAGTCATCGACACCACACTGGACAAGTCGGAGACCGACTGGGTTCCCCCCAAGATTCGCTCCTACTAAGTCATCTTCTCGTAGTCGTAGATTCTCCTTCAACGAATCCCCCGTTAGGAACCTCCTTCATCTCCTGCCCGGTTCGTTTTCGTTTCCACGCAATCAGGACAGTCCGTTTTGTGTATACTTTTTTCGTCCGCATTGCCCTGAAGACGCTCCTCCGCATATTACGGAAAGCTTGTCTCTCCTTTAAGAGTATTTAACTGGTACGCTCTTGTTTCATACTCGAATCACGTTGCCAGTATAGTATGCTTGTTGTTCACCTTTAGAGTAGAGCATAACATAGAGATAATGAATGATAAAGGGGAATTCTTACGCTAGTTGTTTGTTCTGTCGGTGAATTGTGCATGGATCAACGCGATTGCGTATCTCATTCAACGGAAAGAATATTCCTCTTGCAACTACGAATTCCATCATAGAAGTTGCTATTTCGAGATACGAATAGACTGAACATCTACGTGAATGGCGCCGATTAATGCCCAGAGCGTGCTTCGTCCTAGTGAACGATTGCAAAAGAGCCGTGGGAACGGGAAGGTAGATGAGTCACGTGGGGCCAACTCTTCTACCTTGTCTCCCTATTTCGCCCTCTACCTGGGACCCATAGGCACTGAGAAAGGCAATGGTGAGAGAAAAGAGGTGGCAGACTGGAGAAGTGTTGTGTGCCCGTCGGTGCTTACACAGTGCCGTTTGTCTTCGCTTTCTTGTTCCTTTTGACTTCTGTCTTCACTTTCTCCCTCGATCGCAATCTGCTTCTGTCGTGCATTGACCTTGTTGCTGAATAAGGCATTGTTATATTTCAGCCCTTGGGGGTGGGTGGCAGAGTGCCACAAAGGGAATCGACGAGTGAGGCACATGGATACTGCCGGCACTGCTTCCGAGAAGCCGCCCCATGTACATCCACGGTACGTTTATTTGTTTTCCTTTATTTATTGATTCGAATGAGATGGTATCGGTGAGTGCATTGTAATACTGAAATTGGTGATAAAATTTATAAGCAATGAAGTGGTTTCGAAATTATTCACTGAAATACATGTCAGGTTCAATACCACAATATAAGAATAGCGGCTGGATCGATTTTTAAACGCTTAAACTTTTTCAGACCGGGGGAGGAGTCCGGAGATTCGTCTGGAACTGGCCCGAGTCAATCCACAACCTCCGAGGGAAATGCTCTCCAAAAAGCCGTTGAAGCATGTCAGAGAGGCAATCTTCCCATGCTAGAGAGTGCCTTCGACGATGGAGTCAAAGTAACTTTTTCAAATTAGCGCCCTTAAATGCAAAACATGAAGTTCTCTCTGGTTATTGTTCGATCAAATATTTTTTTTATAATTTTGCAATCGATAATTAATTGGGAGTATTTTGAGGCTGGGGACGTGGACGTGGAGGGATGCGCCCTCCTCCACTGGGCGGCCATTAACAACCACTGCCACATCATGGAAAGACTCATCTCCCGAGGGGCGGCCATTGACATGATCGGGGGCATTCTCAAGTCCACTCCCCTCCACTGGGCGGCCCGTGTCGGCCACCTCAATGCGTGTGTAGTTCTCGTGAAGGCGGGCGCCCGCTGCGATATCAGGTCTGCCCTCCCCCGTGGCCTCTTCCACTCGAAGTATACAGGGACACCCAAGGGTACACGCCCCTCCATCTCGCTGTCCAGAATCAGTTCATCCCCATCATTGGCTACTTCCTCAAGCACTATCCCCAGTGCATCGATCACACGGACAACTCTGGTTCCCTTCCCCTCCACCAATCGTGCAAGGGCTCCTCTGCAGGAATGACGTCAGTGATGTGGTGTGCCTTCCGTATCCTGGACATGTTTCCCCTGCGGCTGTTCGTGCGGGCGGGGGCGGATCTGGGGAAGAAGGAGTCGCTGCAAGGGAACTCGGCCCTCCACTTCGCAGCCCAGGAGAGGAATCTCTCGGCGGTGCGAGAGCTTCTGAGAGGCGGAGCCGATTGCCTCGCCCCCAATAACCAGCAGGAGACTCCTCTCGACTTTGCACGCAACTCGAGGAATGCAAGGATAATCAAGGAGATGGAGTTGTACGCCAGGAGACAAGGAAAGATACCCTCCACATTCTGCAATCGAATAACGGACAATCAGAAGCTCGTCTCTATTTTCCAGTTCATTGGCCCTGGTTTGTCTCTTGTCCCTCCCTTTGATTCCTTCCTCTCAGGCCTCTTCCTCGGGACTTTCTTCCTCTTCTTCCACTTCCTGCATCCTCTTCTGGCCCTCGTCCTCGTCGTGCTCATGGCAATTCCAGTCAAACTCAAGGTACAATGTCCCTCTCCCCCTCCTCGCCTCTCCTCTCCTCTCTTCAGTTGGACGCTCGTACCATCCAGTCCTCTCTCATTCCCATCGGCATCACAGTGGCAGAGGCCGTGACGATGGCAGCGACATGGTACGTAGTCAGGAGTGGCCGTGGAGGGGGAGTTGAGTGTTTGGGTGTGGCAGGTCGTGGTCGATGCACTGGTGGGTGCCGTGGTGGGCTCAGCTCGCCTTCCTCCTCTCCATTCTCCTCCTGGCTGTCTCCCTTGGCAGGCGAGTCTCGCCCTCCCCTCGTCCCTCCACTCTTCCCTCTCTCAGATGTGCCCTCGGCGACGCGGGAGTCATTCCTCCATCAACGCAGCCCTACGACGACTTGAACACGCTCATCGAGGAGAAAAGGTCGCATGTGGTGTTACTCACGTGTCAGTGTCAGACACTTGTTGACATTTATGGTCGGTATTGAACCGCTGATGGATGGCTTTTCTTCAGATTGGGCTATTTCTGCTACACGTGTTTCGTGAACCGTCCCAATGGAGCCAAGCACTGTTCAGTGTGTGACAAGTGAGTGTCTCCGGCTCCTTCTTTCTCATCTGTCCAGATGTGTCTCCAACTTCGATCATCACTGCCCGTGGCTCAATGCATGCATAACACGACGGAACCAGCGGGAGTTCCTCCTCTTCGTTCTCTGCGTCGGCCTCTCCTCGCTCATCTTCGACTCGGCCTGCGTGGCCTTCATGCTCAGGCAGCTGCAGGAGATTCACTTTGGTACGCCCCCTTCCCCTCTCGATGGAGTCCCTCATCAGGGGAGTTTCTCTATCACTTCTCGTGGCTCGTCTTTACCTTCTGCCTGGCTGCTATCCACGTCTTCCTCATGACTTCTCTCTTCTGCATGCAGTCGATGCAGATTGCCCAAGGAGTGACCACTAACCAGAGGATCAAAGGACATCGGGGAGGATATCCACGACACGGCCACTCCCACGGGGGACATCGAAGGATGGGAGACGAGGTGAGTGGAGGGGAGGGGAAGGGGGAGGAGATACTGTGGCAGGAGGAGGGAGGAGACGCCGAGGCCCACGAGGGCGGCGTCGTCTTCTACATTAGGAACTGCCTCAACTTCTGTTCTGGGAGCGACTAGGAATATCAAATAGCACTTATACTATCTGAATGACAGAGTTGCGTAGCCTGAGATAGTATTGCATCGAGCACCGCCCAAGACTCAAGTACTGCACACGGGTAGAATAAAGAGTATCTGTAGGTCTGTTTGTTCAATGGTTGTGAGGGCTCAGGGGCGAGGCTCATTCCCTGCATGTACTCATATCAACGTCATATTCCACGTGATCCATCTTCGCATTATTATAGTCCGCCCAACTCTTCAGAAGAGAACCCAGTGAGAGATCTGTTTGAACATCTATCGCATAGAATATCATCAATTACTTGTTTGTACATTTCCTCATGCCCTGTTCATTCCGGCTGTTTTTGATAAAGCAATGCGCTTTTCGTTGTTCTTGTTGCATGAGTTCCGAATTGTTCTCGGCCATGGAGGCTGGATCAGTCGAGTACCTGTAGACTCGAAGAAATGAGGAAGAGGAATCCATGTAGATGGATGAGAAGATGCTGCGGATGGTGCAGGCTGCGGAGACGATGCAGCGAGTGCTGGAAGAGAAGAAGAGGAAAGAGGCAGAGGAGATCGAGGAGAGAGGGCGAGTCGAAGGGTGGAGAAGGGGACAGAAGGAGTTTCAGCCATCGCAACATCGTCTTCCAGGCCATAATGACACTGCAGGGGTCGCCCGATGAGGACTGCCTCCTGAGACTGGTGGGGGAGGGAAAGGGAATAGGAGAGGGAGCCTTTCCAGCTGCCTCTCATGGATGTACAGTCGTGGGAAGAAGTGGCAGAGGAGAGGTTCCTAGGGGGAAGCTGCGCCTTACCCACCTGTATCGAGAACGTCTCCAAGGACAGGAAACTGCTGTCGAGCAGATTCAAGATTGACCCGAAGGAGAGGGCGGTGACGCCCGTCGTTAGGAATGTCCAGCAGATGTTCAAGATCGACCAACGGGAGGGAAAGGTAACGAATTGACGCAGGGTCGTATATGTTTCTATGCAGATCTTCAATTCCTCCCATTCCGCAAGAGGAAGATTCTGCAGTCGATCGTGTTGGGAACGATTCGAGTGGGTGAAGGGACAACTGGCAGAGGAGCCCCTGTGGATCACCGGAAAGAAGAAAGGTTCAGCTATCTTTAATTGATTAAAATTCACCAATTCCAGATGTACACTACGATATATTCCCAAGCAGCCAAGGTAAGTGGTATCTACGTTTAGAATTATGGACGCTATGCGAAATAGTTATGTTCCCGAGCTGCAAAGATGAGCGTTGGTCCTCGGAAAATCGGGGTGTTCAGTTGGAGAGGCAGAGGCTCCTCTTCGCGGCCCCGCCCCTGGCATCGGCATCCAAATTGTCGACGACAGAAACACCGTCCAGAAGATGAATGAACTGTTCATTGCCGAGAGGGCAGAAGAGGGAAGCAGTGCAGAGGAGGAAGAAGACGGAGACCAACGCCGAGAGGTTGTCCCCCCC
>JACMIG010001798.1:0-18060 GCA_014805385.1 Levipalatum texanum
CCCCCCCCCCCCCCCCCCAACTAGCGGAGCGTAGCTCCGCTAGTTGAGGAGTCCTTTTAGAATCGTTGGAAAAAATGGTTATGGTTAGTGCGGTTTTATAAGAATCGTTGGAAAAAATTGGCTGTATTGCGCGGCCCCGGATATTTTACGGATAGGAATCGTGCTCCTATAAAAGAGAAGTAGGCGCGGCACTTTATACAACCCTGTCTCGATACTGTCACGGGCCGTATACATGCAAACATGCGCCACTTTATACCGATTTGGCCGCAACGGCTCCTCCAATTTCACAGGCTTTCTCCTACTTTTTTTTTACAAAAAATGCAATTTCAGCTAGCGATGTCGCTGAACTTAGTGAGCAACCTCGCATCCGTCATCAACCACTCGATCAATCCACTCATATTCATCGTCGCCAATCACAAGATCCGTTCCCTCCTCCTTCGTCCTTGCTGGAAGCGGACGATGCCAAATACTCTGGATTCGGACTGATGATAATAAAGATATTCGAACTCCCGCCTATCCGCTATTATTGTCTGCAAACCAAATGCGTCTAAATTCGCGTTCCATCCGAACTGTTCTCTCTTCATTGAAAACCGATTTCTCTCGCTGTCTGCCATGTTCGAGATTATGTATATACGGCGTTCTAGTGCAAGCGAGTTAGAATGATAGACGCCAGACAAAAGAGGCATGTTCCCTCGCCATGGCTGCTGCATAAGGTATTATCGGTTTGCGATCGCGTTTTGGCCTGCTAAGCCTATATCAAATTGCTAAACATCATTTCAATTTTGTACTGCCTGATCTTCGCACCTTGATACGAAGGTCAGAAAACGCAGAGAGTGGGGAGAGGTAGCAAAAAGCCAATTCTGAATAACTAACAGCATCATTCCTACAGATTCTAACAATAGAGGCACGCGAACGAAAAAGAAATTTTTCAAATAGAAATGGTGGTAAGAGGGACAAAAGCACACAATGGATCATTCTCCGCCTTTCACCTTTTTGTTCTTGACGTCCTTCTTCCGTCCGAGGGTATCGTGTCCAGTCTTCCTTCGCACACTGGGCGCGGCCTTGCTAAATTTACCCGTAACTGCATAGTCAAGATCCTGTACTCGAAAGCATACCGAAAGATTGGACGCTTACCAGTAGTCCTTTACATGTCTCTTAAGGTCCGCGAGTCTCGTGAATTTGTTCGAGCAGAGGATGCATTGGTGTGCCTTTTCACCAATGTGACTAAATGATGGATTTTATAATAAAAATTTTGAAAAGAGGAACATGCTTACGAATTGATGTGAATGATTAATTCTCGGGTATTATCGTAGCGTTTGCCACATCGCATGCACTGGAAATGCCATTCAATCATCAAAAATAGCAAATTGGCACCATGAATCTTCTGCTGTTACCGCTTTCTTCCATATCGTAAGTGTAGTCGGCAGGATTCAACTTCGCCAAATTAGCCTGGAATTAAATTTATGAGATTATGCGCTTATAAATACACATCATGCATGAGCGGTTCTCACAGCGAAAAGGTGAAGGCCTTTTTTCTTCTATTATATTGTGCCGCACCACAGGAATTCTAAAAGACTTGCGCCCGTTGGCAGACAGTTCTGTTTGTATTTTTGAGGAGAAATGGAATCAGAGGCTGAAATTTTGCATGCCACCTGGCCATGGATTTCAAGCGAGGAATCTAAAAAATCTTCCACAGATTCCTTTTTAAAGCTGAGATATGGAAGGCGGAAGTTTCGTTAGCGGAACGGGAAATTAGAATTCCTGTGGTGCGGCACAATAGTGTTAGAAGCGACGAACACATCAAGGTGCGCAGTAGGAAGCGGACTTTTAACAACCTTGATGAATAAACATTGGTATTCTCGATCACTAAATAACAGTATAGGGCAAAACGATTTCTCCGAGAATAAAAAATCAGGGAGGTACTCGTTCAAACCTTTGCAACATTCCGCCTGTGTATCCCTCTAGTCTTGTTCTTCGCAGAATTCTGAAGCAGGACATTATCGATCTATAAGTGATCCAATACATAATAACCAAAAAAACGGAAACCTTTTTCTGCAGTCCTTTCTTCTTGGATGAAGAATCGGCTACCGCTTCCGATCGCATTTTCCTGAAAACTTTTTGAGTATCGAGTATTGAAGGAATACACCTCTCGCTTTCATCGTCCTTTCCTTCAGCGTTCTGTTCATATTCTACGTACTCGATTCCGCCATCCTCTTTTTCAGTCCTTCTGTCGTTGTCTTTTTCCACCTGATTTGTATTCATGGCAGATCTCGTACAACTGTTTGTCTTCACGCCGCAAAAATATGGGAAAACCTCAACATCCATCTCCTCGTATCTTTCTTCCTTTACCGGATCATGTTCGTTCCGTACAGCGTCGCTAAACATTACAGTTACTTTTTCATGATAACGACGTACGGGGACAAATTCTCCTGCCAAGTTTCTTCAGCAGGTAACACTTCCTCCATAGTATCATCTTGAATCGGAAAATCCTGTTCGTTCTCCCACTCAGTTGGCTCTTGGGGGAAATCGACAGCTGCCATAAAAGGAATAGCCTTCTCTTCGTTTGCAGCATCGATCGGGTTTTCGACGACTTCTAAAAGAATTGTTCGTCATTTAACACAATAGCGGTTCACCATCATGAAGATCGTCGATCAACGTAATTTCACATTGAATGCTTGCATCGACACCGTATATTAGATCCCGGAGTTTAGCAACCAACTTACTCTTCGGATCTTCTCGTGGCCACTTTTCCACCGCATAATGTAGAGCTTCACCCAGTGCGGAAAGGAGAGCATCGTTGAGCGACCCGAGTTTGCGCTGATTCTGAATATTATGGACATGCTCCCATTTTACATCATTCTTAGAGCAGCTAAGCGAGCGAAGCAGGACCAAATTCATTCGTTAATTTTAATACCTGTTGCAGCATCCTTCCAAGCTGATCAACGACATCATCGTGATCGAGTTCGGCTCTTCCCTGAAGCGAAATGAATATAATGTATAAAAATAAATAATAAACCTCCTCATCCACGACAAAAACGAAGGCTGCTTTCACCATGACGAGAAGAAGCGAAGTCATGTTATCGCCTGCAAGCAAATAATATCGCTGAAATTTTACATATTATTGTTTTTTGCGAGCAAGATCCTTATGTCAGAATGTCTGATAAATAAGACAGTTTGACTGGATAACGCACCTGATTGTCCACAGAGACCAGCCATAAAAGTAGCCTCGCGCAGCCTCCCGAGCCCGGCGATGCGTAGACGATCCCGTGGAACTTCATTGCCAAATCCCACAGACGAGTTAGCCACGAGTGTCATGGCTGAAATTTCTCATGCGTAATAAATCTAACATTGGCATAAATGCTAAAAATGGAAAATAAATGCAACAAATCGCTGATCAATCGATTCTCTGCCTTCATTTGGTTGGCCCACACTAAAACACGGCGAGTAAATGAGGAGGTAAGGCATTGGGTTTCGACCCAGATTTTGCTAGTTTCGCTCACTTGCTGGTAGATATTCTTTATTAGCGCATAATAGAGACAACAGTAATTTTAACACTTAAAATGACGACTTATCAAAGCCCTGATGCTTTCGAATGAGGGGCAATTGAACGAAAAAAAACAAATTATGGCTACTCCCATTCGACATAATTAAGGGAAAGGTAAATAAATAGCAAAACAACTAGTCGCCAAATCCGGATAACAACCTCATTCCCCACATCAGATTCGTCAGATTCTAACAATAAAGGCACGCGAACGAAAAAAATGCAAAAAAAAGTGTGAAACTACTCCCGTTTAAAATGAGGAGGTAAGGAACAACGAAATCACCCATAAATCTCCAATGCCGTTCACCTATGCATTCATGACGTTCTTCCTCCGTCGTCGGGCATCGTGTCCAGTCGTGTTTCGCCCGTCGGGCGCAGCCTTGCTAAATTTACCCGCAACTCTCAAATCGCCAAAGCATTCCGAATGATTTGATGCTTAAAGGAGGGGTTCGGGGACCTTCTGAGACTCATACGTGACTATGTTCAGGTTGTAGAGCTTGAAAAATCCAATCGAATGGTGTATCTCACTAAGCATTTAGACGTTTCTATGGTGAGATAGAGCATTTAGAACGCCGGGCCTGACGAACAGGGACGGCGCGAAATTCAAATTTCGCTCCTGTCATCATATTGGCAGCTTGCCAAATCCTCAGATCTCGCACCCTGTGCACTATAACTTCTATCATTGTTATCTATCAGTAGTTTATTAATCAATTTGTTCCGTTGGCAAGCTGCCAAATTTCGTCATTGTAGGTCTCCGAACCCCTCCTTTAAAGAAGGAGTCCGAGCAGTCAAAATTGCATTGATTTATATGCACTTTTGGCCTGAGTCTGGTTCCAGACTAAGGCCAAATGTGCATGTAAATCAATGCAAATTTGACTGCTCGAACTCCTTCTTCAATAGAGTAGTGCAAATGTGATAGACGGTAGAAGTCGATAGAAGGTCCATTGTGCCTATCGAGGTCGGTATTTAGACAAACATCTCTCTCACTCGCTATTTCTATCGAATTCTATCGATGATTGCATTAAAGTAGAAACTTCCAGGCAAAGAAAGTCAACCAGTACAATTTTGCCTATCGAGACCAATAGGCAAAGGTATTATTGTCGAGTGTCGATAGAACTCGATAGTAGACATCGTTTTTCTATCGAAGCGATAGTCTCTATCGTTATCGACCGAGAAATACTCTAATGCTTACCAGCGGCCCTTTACATGTCTCTTGAGGTCCAAGGGTCTCGTGAATCTCTTCGAGCAGAGGATGCATTGATGGGGCTTTTCGCCATTGTGCCTAAATGTATATTTTTGACAAAAAAAGCTCGGAAATACGAAATATTCTTACGAATTGATGTGACCGATTAACATATAAGTATCCCTATATCGTTTCCCGCAGCGCGTGCACTGTAAATGTGTTCAATCATTATAAATAGCAAATTGGCACCTTGAATCTCCCGTTCTTTTCGCTTTCTTTCATATTGTATTCGTAGTCGGCAGGGTTCAGCTTCGCCAAATTTGCCTGGAATTAAAATCTTGTGCATTTTCATCACGTTTTTTAGTCGATTGAGCGGCCTTGGAATTACCTCGATTGATGAACATTCTCGATAAGTTAAAAATAGTGTTATGCGTCCCTCCCACCTTTGCAATTTTTTGTCGATTCTTTCCACGGTTTTTCACTGAAATAGTCGGCTGCTTGGTACCATCGATCTATAAAAGTGATCTAAATACAGAATGGCCAAAACATCTCAGAAACCTTCTTCATTGCTCTTATCTTATGGGATGACGAACGGGCGCTCGTTCCCCATTGCATTTTCCTAAAACACTTTTTAAGTATCGAGCCAATAAGATTGATTATTGTAGGAGCAAACCTTTCGGTTTCTTCATCCTCTCCTTCAGAGTTCTGTCCATATTCTTCATCCTCTATTCCGCCATCCTCTTCTTCAGTGCAGCCGTCCTTCTCTTTTTCCACCTGATGAGTATCCATGACAGATCTCCTCAACGCAAAAAATATGAGAAAAACCTCAACATCCATATCTTCGTAACTTTCTTCTTTTACCGGATTGTCCTTCTTTGTATGCAGCTGTACGCTAAACACTTCGTTCAATAATCAAACTGCAAACTACTTACTCAAACAAGTTTCTCTGTCCAGATTCCCCAAGGGGCAATGCTCCCTCCATCGAATTTTCTCCAAATGCCTGTCCATGCTCACGCTCAATTGGTTCAGGTGTGAAATCGGCTTGTGGCAGAAAAGGATTAGTCTTCTCTTCTTCTTCAATATTGACTGGGTGATCGATGACTTCTGAAGGAATAGTTTGACATCGTACTCAGCATCGGATCACCATCATCAAAGCCGTCGTTCGACGGTACGTCACACTGTATGCTTGCATCGACACCGAATGATGCTCCTAAACATCTCCGTATCACTTTTCGTGGATAAGCTTTGACAACGGAATTCCTCGAAGCCTTTTCCCAGTACCAATATCCTCATAGTACATAATAAAAAGAAATAACTACGTACCTGATGTTTCTGTACCATGTTCACCCTTCAGATTTTCTCTCAGCCATTTTTCCATTGCGAAGTGCAAAGCTTCACCCAGTGCGGATAGTAGAGTGTCGTTGAGAGATTTACGCTTATTCTGAACATCATTTCCCGTTCATTTATCATGGCTAAATAAATTAAACAGTTTAAGATGGATTTTATAAATTAATTATTCAATTCAAATACCCTTTTCAGCATTCGACCAAGTTGCTCAACAACATCATCCTGATCTAGTTCGGCCGTGTCCTGAGGGGATGTAAATATGTTGCATGGCCACAAAGTCATAAACCTCCTTGTCCACGAAAAAAACGATGGCTGCTTTAACCATCGTTTGTAGAAGCAAAGTTGTGTAATCGTCTGCAATTAGATATTGTCACCGAATTATGTTAGTTTCGCGGTAATAAAGGTACTGCCATATTAGAAAGTCTGATAAAACCAGAAGTTGCACAGTGATAGCGAACCCGATTGTCCGCAGAAGCCAGCCATAAACGTTGCGTCGCGCAGTCGCCCAAGGATCGCTATACGTAGACGATCCCGAGGAACATCATCAACTGATCCCCCGAAAGCGGGAGAACTTGCCACAAGGGCCATTGCTGAAAGTTATCATGTGCCATAATATAGTATTAGCGAAGACGCTCCTACGAGAGCCGAACATGGAGAAGATGGGTTGACTGTAAGGAGGCAGCCCGATTTTTCCTCTGTTCAATGGCTTGAATGACTGATTGTGAGAGAGATGAGCATCGAGGAAGGGCCTTATATGTAGGAGGCGCACGACAATATACACGACACGCTTTGAGGGGGGATGGGGCTAAGGGGGACTAAGTGAACATTTTTCGAGCGTTTTTCAAATGCATCCTGGCGAATCTCGTCCCTTGGCACGAAGAATCGTTTTGCCTAGCCTCTGTTCCCGCCAAACGATCACTGTCTCTACCACTTTCGACTGATTGTGAACAAGGAAATCGATAGAAAACGCTTGTACGTTCCGAATGATCGACGTTGCCGACATATAATAGTCAGAAAATATAGAGTAGCACTCCATCGAATGGAGGAGCAAAGCAGAGAAACAAACGATACTTCAAAACCCCTCCACTCTTCTCTTCCCCTCACTATTACCACGGTAGATATTCTTTATTCACACATAACAGTAACAGTGCAATTAGCAATGAATAAGGTTGCATTATCAATGTCATCAAATTATCTATCGATTCTACCGATTGAGATGAAGGTGAACAAAAACACGCAAAAATATTTCATTACTACCATTCGAAATTGGGAGTAAACGATGGTAAGAAATAATTCGTCTCGAATAATTAATCATCTACCCTTCACAAATTTCTTCACGACGTCCTTCTTCCGTCCGTGGGCATCGTGTGCAGCCTTATTTCGCCCATCGGGCGCAGCCTTGCTAAATTTACCCATAGCTGCATAGCCGAAATAATGTTCTCAAAAACCGATAGAAATTCGAAGGATTGGAAGCTTACCAGTAGCGCTTTACATGGCTCTTAAGGTCAGAGAGTCTCGTGAATTTGATCGAGCAGAAGGTGCATTGGTGTGGCCTTTCGCCAGTGTGACTAAATGATGGTTTATACAGCATTAAAGCTCTGTAATGAGAAATATACTTACGAATAGATGTGGCTGATTAAATCATGGGTATCCCTATATTTTTTCCCGCAACGCGTGCACTGGAAATACCCTCGAATAATCAAAAATAGCAAATTGGCACCTTGAATCTTCCGTTCTTTTCGCTTTCTTCCATATCGTAATTGTAGTCGGCAGGATTCAACTTCGCCAAATTTGCCTGGAAGTTAATTCTTGATTTTACGCGCTTTCAAGTCCATTCTGAACGAGCGGTTCTAAAAAAACGGTAGTCTCAGAGGTTAGAGACAATGACCAAGAGTGTCGCAGCATGGGTATTCACATTCGTATTCTCGATTAGGAAGCAACAGTAGTTATTACGCAAAACGATTTTTCCGAGAAAAAAGATCAGGAGTACACTTTCAAACCTTCGCAATATTCCGCCTGTATATCCCACTCTTGTTCTTCGCCGAATTAAGCAGCATGGCATTATCGATCTGCAAAAGTGATCCAATGCAAAATAACCAAAAAAACACAGAACCTTTTTCTGTGAACCTTTCTCCTTGGATGACGAAAAGGCGACCGCTCCCGATTGCACTTTCCTGAACAAGTTTTGAGTTTCGAGTATTGAAGAAGCACACCTCTCGCTTTCACCGTCCTTTATTCCGCCATCCTCTTCTTCAGTCCTTCTGTCGTTCTCTTTTTCCACCTGATGTATATTCATGGCAGATGTATATAAAAACCTCAACATCCATGTCCTCGTAACTTTCTTCTTTTACCAGGTCCTGTTCCCTCGCAATTAGCTGTACACCGCTGCTAAACACTACATTTACTTTTTTAATGACAGCGACCCACGGGGACGAATTCCTCTGCCCAGTTTCTCCTGCGGGTAGCATTCCCTCCACAGTATCATCTTCAATTGGTTCATTCTCCCGTTCAATGGGCTGTGAGGGAAAATCGGCAGGAAGAAAAGGAATTGCCTTCTCTTCGTCTGCTGTTTCGATTGAGTGATCGATGACTTCTGAAAGAATATTTTGAATTGAATACAACCGTGGATGACCAGTATCAAGATCGCCGATCAACGGAATTTCACACTGAACGCTTGCATCGACACCGAATGATGGTCCTAAACAACACGAATTTAATTTTCACTAAATTTGGTATCGATGATACAGGAAATTTTATAATAATATGTTTAGGCGCGAAAATTTAGCCACGAACTAACCCTTCAGATCCTCTCGCGGCCACTTCTCCACTGCGTAGTGCAATGCCTCACCCAGTGCGTATAATAGAGCGTCATTGAGAGAATTGTGCTGATTCTGAATATTATGGACATACTCCCGTTCATTTAACAGGTTATCGAATGTAAATGGACGACGAATTACATAAATAATCATTGAATTAATCAATTCAAATACCTCTTGCAGCAGTCTTCCAAGCTCATTAACGACATCGTGTTGGTCGAGTTTAGCCCTGCCCTGAAGCAAAATGAATATGTTGCATGAATGCAGAGGCATAATACCTTCTTGTCCACGACAAAAACGGTGGCTGCTTTTACCATTACTTGAAGAAGCAAAGTTGTGCAATCGTCTGCAAGCAGTCGCCGATTTATATTAGTTTCGCGACAATAAAGCTGATGTCATGCCAGAATGTCTGATAAAACAGCAGTTGCACAGTGATAACGAACCCGATTGTCCGCAGAGATTCGCCATTAAAGTTGCATCGCGCAGCCGTCCGAGGATGGCTGTGCGTAGACGATCCCGTAAAGCTTCATCAGCTGATCCCTCCATGGCGGGCGAATTTTCCACGAGCGCCATGTCTGAAATGTCTCATGTGCTACGTAATAAACTATGAAATGGATAATATAAACGAAAAATAAAGTAGTAGCGGAAGACGTTGATGCCGAATCTGTAGGATTTAGTCCGCGCCAGTCCCTTGTGAGAGAGAAAGGAGGAGTAAGGGCTTTATGATCAGGAGTTATACGACACGCATTGAGGGGAAAGGGCTAACTATAAGGGTGGAATAAGTGAACATTGTCAAGGGGGCTTTCAAATGCTTCTCGCGGGTTCTATCAAGGTTACACCTCTCTCACTGAGTACCTTCAATACCAGGGGCCAAGACTATCTATTGACCCTTCTCCGCGAGGTGCCAAGTCTGTCTTCATTTGGCGAATTTCGCCCCTTGGCGCGCACAGATCATCGCTTGGTCTAGCTTTATTTTGCCGCCAATGACTGTCTCTGCCTCTTTCCACTGAACTAAGATGTCGATAGAAAACGATGTACTTTCCGAATAATCGAGATGAAAATGAACCAGGACAAGGCTCACTACGTTAGCGACATAGTTAGAAAATAGAAAGCAGCACTCCACAGACTGGAGGAGCAATGCGGAGATCCCTCTTTTTTACCGTTCGCAAGATACAGCTAACGTCGTGAGGTATTTCGGAGCGAAATATTGCCCATCTTCTCGCTAATAACCCCGATAAGTTAGATATTACGATAACTATCCAGATCATTGGAACTTACAGTTATAATATTATTGCGCGCGGGAAACAAAAACGGCAGAAAAATGCTTATTGAGACGGCAAAAGAAAAAACAAGGAAATATGACTTGTTTGGTTTGTATCGCGCTCGGGAAACCCCCTTCAGCGCATTTCCAAAAACTTTGGTTGTCGACACAGTGCCGAGAGGCCCTGGTCGGAAGCCCAAGCGTACCTTGACTAACACGTGCCGGGTTGGCAAGACGCCGGGATGGAAATGTCTACCTCTCTGCACTCTCTTCGATACAACACTCTTTGCCCCGGGAATAGATGGAACTCTCTCCCTTGTCTCAAACTCAGGCAGAAAATGAGTGACATTGTTTCCAATGATGAATGTTCTTCAAGAACGGTATGCTAGCAGTCTTACAATTAGGAAAGTGCAGAAAGACGGTGAATAAATGAGAAGAGGAGACAGTACCAGTAGTCTAGCGCACTCGCCGGTAGATCTTCTTTATTCATACGCAGATAATAAAATCAGTGAAATTAGCAATGAAGAAGGTTGCATTTTCGGTGTCGTCAAATTATTGATCCATTGATTATGCGATTTGGAGGGAAATAAAACACGCAAATTTATGTGCTACTGTCATTCGAAATCGGCAGTACAAGAAAGAGAGGTAAGAAACAACCAGTCTCCAATGACCCGTTCTTCTATTTCTTCTCGACGCTCTTCTTCCGTTGTTGGACATCGTGTCCAGTCTTCTTTCCTCCGCTGGGACGCGCTGTGCTAAATTTATCCATCACTATATAGCGAAAGTACTCCAAAAAAACTAAACAAAAAATTGGAGGCTTACCACCAGCGCTTTACATGATCCTTAAGCAAATTTATTCCCGTGAATTTCTTCGAACAGAAGGTGCATTGATGGGGCCGTTCGCCAGTGTGACTAAATGTTGGTGTATATTAAACGAAGTTGTGTGATGAAAAGTATACTTACGAATTGATATGGCTTATTAATTGTTCGGTCACTCTAAATCGTTTCCCACACTGCGTGCACTGGAAATGTCGTTCAATCAGTATAGATGGCAAATTCACACCATGAATCTCCTGTTGCTTTCTCCCACGTCGTAAGTATATTCGGAAGGATTCAGCTTCATCAGATTTGCCTGGAAGTAAAATCAAAAGTATAAGTGTTTTCAAATACACATTCTAATTGAGCGGTTCTCACAGCAAAAAAGGTTGTCTCACTGTATCATGTTGTGTTACACAACATGAACACATCAAAATGCGCAGCCTAAAGGGGACTTTTAACAACCTTGATGAATAAATACTGGTATTTTCGATTAGTAAATAACAGTCTTACACCAAACGATTCTTCCGAGAATAACAGATAAGGTGACGTACTTTTTCATTGCTGCTTGCGTTTGAGCTCTACTATATTTTCACGTGATAGCGCCGTGACTAACTCTTTCAGGGAAAACTCCATAGTAGCCCCATAATTGCCTGCGACGAGAATAGGCGGAATGGGCACCCCAGGGGCGCCCAAGGCGCCCATTGGTCAGGCTTTCAGGTGGAAACCTGCAGGATGTATAAACGCTTCCAAATTCATTCTGAACGAACATTCTCAATAAACACTTTCTCTCCTAGTCGTAGGTGTGGAGAGAATCGATGAATTTTGCATCAATTTGCGAAATCTGATGTAAAGTATTTAAAACAGACCTTCGCAATATTCTGTTTGTATTCCGTTAAATATTTCTTCGCTGAAATGCTCTGCAGCTGGGCACGATCGACCTACAAAACTGATTCAAATGTGAACGAATAGAAATCGGCGACACCTTCTTTTCCTTGCCCTTTCCAATCTTAGTAACTTGTCGGTTCCTTCCATTGTTCTTCACCGAAATATTTTACTGTTGGACATTATCGGTCTACAAACGTGATAGGATTATATAACACCAAATAAAAATCAAAAACCTTTTTCTGTGCTACTTTCTTCTGTGATGAAGAACCGGCGACAGCTCCCGATTTCGCTTTCCTGAACACGTTTGAGTGTCGAGTGTTGATATAACAGACCTTTCGCTTTCTTCTTCTTCTCCTTCGTCACTCGGTTCATATTCTTCATCTTCTATTCCGCCATCATCTTCTGCAGTCCAATTGTCGGCTTCGCTTCCCACCTGATCAGTATTCATTGTAAGCAGTTCTCCTCAATCTCGTCCCAGTCAAGCTATCTTTATAAAAAAATTAATGTATTCTTTACATTTCCGAATAGTAATGTTTGTCTTATCGCCGTAATAAATGATGCGAAAAACCTCAATATCCATGTCCTCGTAACTTTCTTCTTTTACCGGGTCGTGTTCCTTCGTTGGACGCTGTTCACCATCGCTAAACACTACAATAATTTTGTGTATGATAACGACATACGGGGACGAATTCTCCTGCCCAGTTTCTTCAACGAGTGACATTCCCTCCACAGTATCGTCTTCAATTGGAAAATCCTGTTCATTATCTCGCTCTATGGGCTCTTGGGGAATATCGGAAGGTGGCAGAAAAGGGATAGCCTTCTCTTCGTTTGCAATATCGATCGTGTGATCGATGACTTCTGAAAGAATATTTTGAATTGAATACAACAGTGGATCACCAGTATCGCCGATCAACGGAATTTCACACTGAACGCTTGCATCGGCACCGAAAGATGGTCCTAAACGACACGAATTTAATTTTGATTACATTTGGTATCGATTTTCAAAGAAATTTAATAATATTATGTTTTTGTGTACAAAGTTTTGCCACCACCTTACCCTTCGGATCCTCTCGCGGCCACTTTTCCACTGCGTAGTGCAATGTCTCCCCCAGAGCGTATAATAGAGCGTCGTTGAGAGACTTGCGCTGATTCTGAACATTATTTCTCGTTCATTTATCATGCCTAAAATGATTGCAACAGGTGAAAAAGAATTGCATAGTTTAATCATTGAATTAATCAAGTCAAATACCTTTTTAGCATCCTTCGAAGCTCCTCAACAACATCATCTTGATCGAGTTCTGCCGTGTCCTGAAGGGAAACAAATATACCGCGTGAAAATAGAACAGCAAACCTCCTTGTCCGCGACAAAAACGGTGGCAGCATTGACCATTACTTGTAGAAGCAATGTCGTGTTATCGTCTGCAAGGCAAGAATGTCACCCGATTATGGTAGTTTCGCGATATAGCTCTTCTCATTTCAGAATGCCTGATAAAAACAGTGATAACGAACCCGATTGACCGCAGAGACCCGCCATAAAAGTTGCATCGCGCAGTCGCCAAAGGATGGAGCTGCGCAAATCCCGTAAACCTTCACCAACGGATCCCACCAAGACGGACGAATTTGTCACGAGGGCCATTCTGAAATTTTTTATGCACAATGAATTTAGCAATGAAATGAATACTAAAAACGGAACATAAATAGCGCTAATGATCGCTGAGCAATCGAGATTCTGCCTTCATTTTGTTGGTCTAAAAAGACGGGTTTCACAAAGGAACTATGTCTGAAAATGAGGCGAGTAAATGAGGATGTAAGATAGTGGGTTCCGACCAAGATTTTGCTCATTTCTCTCATTCGCCGGTAGATATTCTTTATTCGTTTCTAACAGAAGCAAGTAATTTCAGAAATTAAACATGACGAATTCTCGATATCCGGAGGAACATGAAAATATCGATCGACTGATTCTATCGATTGAGAGGCAATTGAATGAAAACAAATTCATAAATTACAACTACGCGCATTCCAAATGATGAGCAACGGACGTAATAAAACAACTCCAAATCTTGACAACTACCAGTCTCATTCCTTACATCTGACTCTTCAGAACGGGTATGCGAACGACCGAAATGGGAGGTAAGAGGGACAAGAACCATAGTCAATATTAAATCATCCTCCACCTTCATCTATTTCTTCTTGGCATCCTTCCGTCCGTCGGCATTGCGACCACTCATCCTTCGCCCACCAGCCTTGCTAAATTTACCCATAACTGCGTAGCCAAGATACTGTGATCCATACCGAGAGAAAGAGTGGAGGCTTACCAGTAGCGCCTTTCATGATTCTGAAGATTATCGAGGCTCGTGAATCCGACTGAACAGAAGTTGCATTGATGCGGCCTTTCTCCAGTGTGTCTGAACGATGGTTTTTGCAACAAAACAGCAATGAAATAAGAAATATTCTTACGAATTGATGTGGCCGATTAACATATTAGTATCCCTAAACCGTTTCCCACACCGCGTGCACTGGAAATGTCGTTCAATCATGAAAAATCGCAAATTGACACCTTGAATCTCTTGTCGCTTTCTTTCACATCATAAGTGTAGTCGGAGGTATTCAGCTTCGTCAGATTTGCCTAGAAGTAAAACCTAGAGCACATCCTGAATGGGCGGTTCTCAAAGCAAGAAAAGGTTGTCTCGTGTTCGGCACAATGTACACATCAACATGCGCAGTCTGACAATGAAGCGGAATTTGAACTGTCTTGATGAAAAAACATTGGCACTCTAGATTAGTACAGTACGGAATTATGCAAAATGATTTTTCCGAGAAGAAAGAGGGGGGGGCACTTTTTCATACCATTGCAACATTCCGCATGTATATCCCTTTCTTGTTCTTCGCCGAATTATGCACTATGACATTATCGATCTGTAAAAGTGATTCAATGCGAAATAACCAAGAAAACACGGAAATCTTTTTCAGTACTCTTTTCTTCTTTGTTGACGAACCGGCTACAGCTCCAGTCTGCAGTTTCCTGAACACATTTTGAGTCTCGTGTATTGAAAGAACAGACCTCTCGCTTTCTTTGTCCTTTCCTTCAGAGTTATGTTCACGGCCATCGTCTTTTCCAGTCCTTCTGTCGTTTTCTTTTTCCACCTGATGAGTTTTCACTGAATGCTATATATGGAAAATCTCCTCAAAACCGCAAAGTCAGACATATTCAAAAATAATTGCATCGATGTTTACTAATGCCTAACGCCGTAATAAAGATAAGAAAACCTCAACGTCCATGTCCTCGTAACTTTCTTCTTTTACCAGATCCTGTTCCTTCGCAATTCGCTGTACAGTGTTGCTAAAGATTACAATAATTTTGCTAATGAGAACGACATACGGGGACAAATTCTCCTGCCCGGTTTCTTCAGCGGGTAACGTTCCCTCCACAGCATCATCTTCAATTGGTTCATTCTCCCGTTCAATGAGCTCTTGGGGAAAATCGGCGTGTTGCAGAAAAGCAATGGCCTTCTCTTCGTTTGCGGTATCGATCGAGTGATCGATGACTTCTAAAAGAATTATTCGTCATTGAACACAATTGCGGTTCACCATTGTCAAGATCGTCGACCGTCGGAATTTCACACTGTACACTTGCATCGACACCGAATGAAGTTCCTCAACAGCAAATTGTCTATTTTTGTATTTAGATTTGGTCCCGAAGTTTTGCCACCAACTTACCCTTCGGATCTTCTCGCGGCCACTTTTCCAGTGCATAATGTAGAGCTTCGCCCAGTGCGGAAAGGAGAGCGTCGTTGAGAGACCCCAATTTGCGCTGATTCAGATAATTATGAACATACGTCCTACTGGGTACGTCAATATAAATGAAACGAATGAATCATGAGTGATCATTTAATTAATCAATAAACATACCTTTTTCAGCATTTTTCCAAGCTCCTCAATAACCCCTTCATCGTCGAGTTCGGCCCTGTCCTGAACGGAAATATATTTATTGCATGAACATAAAATAAGAAAACCTCCACGACAAAGACGACGGCTGCTTTGACCATGACTTGTAGGAGTGAAGTTGTGCTGTCGTCTGACATTGAGTTATGAAGTGAGAGCAGAAGCAAAAACATTGATCAATTATGTAATTATTTCGAAATAAAATACATGTATGTCAGAGTGTCTAAATATAGCATCTGCATAAACTACAACGAACCAAATTTCCCGCAGAGACCGCCCATAAACGTTGCCTCTTGTAGCCTCCCGAGTATGGAGCTGCGCAGTCGATCCCGTAGAAGATCTTCGCCAGATCCCACGGACGATGTTGCCGCGAGGACCATGTCTGAAATCTGTCATGTGCCATAATAAACTCTGAAGTGGATGATGTAACCGGAAAATAAAGACATTGATGCTAACTAAGACAGAACCGAGTATGGATGAGGATGGTCAGGTGATTTCCTTGGCGTTCTTTCGCCGCCACCGGTATGAAAGCGGTCCGCTTTCACCCTTCTGGTACTTTCAATGACCAAATGGAGTGAGGGAGCGAAGGGGAAGGGCTTCATGAGCAGGAGTTATACGACAACATACCACGCAGTCTGGGTAATTCCAGATCTAATCGCTCACCCGATGGAACATTGTAGGTTTCGTTGTGTGGGGTTCGTATCGTGTATGTCGTATGAGAGGTCAAGGGGGAGAGCGACATTAGTCGGTTGAATTTGGGGAAAACGTTTGGGCGTCCAGAGATATAAGGACCGAAACTTTGCCGATTGACGAATTTAGCAGCTCTCGTTCAAAAAATTATATCTTTTGACCTGTGATAGGCAAAAATATGCCATTAGGCACGTTTGAGGCTAACAAGGGAATGGTCGCCACTCGTCCTAAAAGATCTGAGAATGGTATACTCCGGTAGGACGGGGAGGTCGAGTAGGTCACGGAAAGATATGATTTAGGTGAGAGAAAACGTTTTCCAGTGAGATCTGTGAGGTCAAAGATCAGCGGTTTTTTCGCGTTTTTCGCCCCTCAGCTGCGCCTGCAATGAGAGGGAGTCTTTCGCGCCTCGTCCTCATCGGTTCGGTGGCCAAGAGGTCTATGGCGCACGCATCTTTTGCATGTCGCGGGTTCGAACCCCGCCTGGGTACTTTATTTTTGCACTTCTTTATCAAGGAATATTCGAGCTTTGCAAGGCATTTGTGGCCCTAAAGAGGGTTCTGGGTGGTGATTAACACCAGTTTATGTCCGCGGGAGCCGGCTTGAGCGCTGTTCGCAGCTGGAACAGCAGTTGAAGGTCACATTATCACGCATACTTCATCATGACGGTCAGCTTCCAATGACAGGGTGGAGAGGAGGACAATCAGAGACCAATCCTGTGTCAATGGCCAATACACTGACCGTCATGATAAAGTACGCGTGATAATGTGCCCTTCAACTGCTGTTTCAGCTGCGAACAGCGCTCAAGCCGGCTCCCGAGGACATAAACTGATGTTAATCACCACCCAGAACCCTCCTTAGGCCACAAATGCATTGCAAAGCTCGAATATTCCCTGATAAAGAAGTGCAAAAACAAAGTACCCAGGCGGGGTTCGAACCCGCGACATGCAAATGATGCGTGCGCCATAGACCTCTTGGCCACCGAACCGATGGGGACGAGGCGCGAAAGACTCCCTCTCATTGCAGGCGCAGCTGAGTGGCGAAAAACGCGAAAAAAACCGCTGATCTTTGACCTCACAGATCTCACTGGAAAACGTTTTCTCGCACCTAAATCATATCTTTCCGTGACCTACTCGACCTCCCCGTCCTACCGGAGTATACGATTCTCAGATCTTTTAGGACGAGTGGCGACCATTCCCTTGTAAGACCCCGAGGATCATTTTAAGCTATTTGGTTGGTTCAGAAGACACGGCATGTAGTAGAAATAAATATAAAAGTAAAAATTTTTACTTTCAGTTTTCACAATATTCGATCATTTGTGCATATCAATTTTGTGTGGGGGTTCTGGAAACGATCTTAAAAGATGCGCCTTGTTTTTCTGATATTTCCATGATGTCAAGCGGGGGCCAAATCCCTGGGCAAAATAGACAAAAAAATCGAAGAACGCGGAAAATCGAGGGTTTTTGCCAGACTTGCCGATATATAGATACAGCTCTATCTCCAGGGGTGATTTTCTGAGGCCAAAAATTTCAATGTGAAAATTCTTCCCTTAGAACACCCTTTCACTTCCACACTTGAA
>JACMIG010001799.1:0-18049 GCA_014805385.1 Levipalatum texanum
CCCCCCCCCCCCCCCGCCTGTCCGATCCTTCTACGAACGGGCTCATGTAAAGCTTTTTAAAAAATAATGTGCGATAGGACAAAAGAAGGAATTGACGCTCTTATAAATGGAACAAAAACCACTACATCCCATTGGGTTGAATAGGCAAGATATTAATGGACGATCGATTTACTCGTAAATAAGCGAGTGACTCCTGTTTAGCGAAGGCGCAGAGACAGAGTGCAGAAAGAATGAGAAGAATAGGCAACTTCTTCGCATGGCCAGGGTGATTTTATAGTCGTTATTTAATAGCGTCCAGAAAGTGGATTGAAATGGAACCGATTGCGAATAGAATAGGCATCGGTGCACTCACTCACAATCTGCCCTCTTACGCAGCCCTGCTTCATAATCTCTATGCAAATGCATTCACTGGACAACATGATGATATTTCATGCTGAGGGGGGTGTTATGGTCCAAAATTCGACTTCCTGAAAGCAAGTGTAATTTTTTCGGCCTAGTTTCCTGTTCAGGACGTCGATATTTGGGGCATGATACCTACATTTTCAATCGTTATTCATACTTATAGTAGGTGAATGTGCTGTGGATGTCATAAGAAAATGCCCCTTTGACCCTATAGATGTCGTTGATCGTAGACAGATGATGATCAGTGACGCGGGAGTATCATGTAATTGCCGTCCTTGGTTCTGCCGTTTGTCCTGTCCCTTCCCCTCCTCCCCTCTCCTCCCCTTCTGCCCTCTCGTCCTCTCCCTTTTCTGTGTGGCGCGTTCGTTATTCGACTGTACGCGGTTGAGTAGCTGTGCTTTGTTTCGATAGGCGCTGCCACTCCTTCACAGTTGCATTCTCCCCTCATTCACATTCCCGCCTCGCTGCAACACACTCACTGTCGGGATGCGGCGTGCTCCCTTCTTTATCTGCAGGACGCAGACGTGATACCCACCTCTCTCCACATCTCCTGTTCCACTATCAAATGACTCCATTCTACTGTCGTCGGAAATAACCGTACGGAATGTACGCTCATCGCTTCCACAGTTCTCTAGTTTGTCTGACTGCCAGAGAAGTTAGAAAAACGAGAGAAGAGAGTTCGTAGGGCGATGAGGCTACATTCCGTACGGTTAATTCCACCGACAATACTCACTTCTCGCCCCGCATCTATTGTTCCACTGTCAAATGACTCCATGCTACTAGAATTCTCCGGGATTTAGATGGAAGCATCGGTAGTGGCCGAGAAGGGAAAGAGCGGCCGTCACCTCCACCTCAAAGTCAACGATCAGCCCCCTTGGAATGTCGCCATTTTATTCGGCTGCCAGGTATCATTTTTTTCCCTTATTATTGCTGTTCTGAACCGACGTTTTGCAAGATATACCTAACTTTTTCCAGCTTTAGGTGTCTAAACTATATTGTACCGGGGATGATGAGAAGTGAAAAACTGGGAATACGACATGTCGCTCTTTTGATAAAACGTTCGCTCTAACCCTCTTCAATGCTAGTGCGCTAAATGCAGAAGATGCACTATAAATCGCTGGAGATGTGCGAGTTGTTGTGCCTCTTTCAGCGTTGAAAGTTCGACCATGAATCACAGGTTTTATTATGAAAACCTCAGCAATATTACAATCATATCGATTATTAGAATAGTGTTTCAGCAAGCTTCTCTGTGCATCTCTGGCCTGCTCGTCTTCCCCTTCCTCGTTTCGGAGATTGCGTGTGCAGGTTCTCTCCCCTCTCGTTGACTTCCACTCGCTCCCCACCAGGAGATGCCACGATCTCCGTCCGCGTTCAGTTGATCGCAGCAACGTTCGTGGCCAGTGGAGTGGCCACTCTCCTCCAGACCACCATCGGACTGCGGTATTTTGATGGTGCCAAATCTGTTCGTTTTCTCGCTCCGTTTACGCCCCGTGGCGTAGCATTCGAGCGCGCAGCTGAATTACAGAGTGAGCGCGCTCTCAAATGGTATTGTCGGCGGAATGAACGTTCCGGACAATACGCTGATCGCCCAACGATCTCTCAGCGTATTATCCGAAACGTTCATTCCGCCGACAATACGCAAGGGAGCGCGTCACAGGTGCAAACGGAACGCGAAAAGGAATACAGTGCTGGCGATTCTCCATGTACAACGGCGATCGCTGGCGATCGCCGGCGATCGCCAAAATTCGCCACGCTAATAAAACGCTCCTCTTTGAAGTTATGGCTCCATCTTTGTATTGTGCTTGTAGCTAAGTATCTCCTGCGTTAGCTCATATAAAAATTGGGGCCGAAAAAAGTCCTCGCAGCCCGTAGAACCTCGGCGAAGGCGACTAACTCAAAGTTGTTTTCAAACGACCGCGACGCGCGAAGCCATTTTCCGTTCGAGACCACCGACGCGTGCGGTCGATCTCAATTTTGAGTTGGTCGTCTTCGCCGAGGTTCTACGGGCTGTGAGGACATTTTTCGGCCCCAATTTTTATATGAGCTAACGCAGGAGATACATAGCTACAAGCACAATACAAAGATGGAGCCATAACGTGAAAGAGGAGCGTTTTATTGGCGTGGCGAACTTTGGCGATCGCCGTTGTACATGGAGAATCGCCAGCACTGTAGCTTTGGCACCATCACAATCGAACCCTTGCCCCCTCTCCATTCTTTCTCTCTTCAGCTTGTCCATCCTCAATGGCACCGCGGTTTCCTTTCTGCCTCCTCTCCTGGCCTTTGCCAATATGCCCGAGAACAAGTGTCACCACTCCATGAATGAGACCGTGCCCGAAGAGGAGTGGAAGGGGAGACTGCAAACTGTGACGATTTTCTGCGGAATTAACCGAACGGAATGTACGCTCGTCGCCCTACGATCACCCTCAAAAGCTCTCTCGTTTCTCTAAAGGCCAAACAACGATAATACTGTGGAGAGAGGTCGTAGGGCGATGAGCATACATTCCGTATGGTGTAATTCCGGCATTAAAAAATCCAGTTCAATATTCTCTCACAGATTTCGGGTTCGCTCTTTTTGGCATGTCTCGTCTTCATTGTCGTTGGAGCGACAGGTGAGGAATGGGAGGAGGAGAGGGAAGCTTTTTCCTGGCAGGGGCAGTTGGTGCCTTCTCCAAGGCCGTCGGCCCCATCACCATCGTCCCCCTCCTCATCCTCCTGACCACGAGTGTTGTGCCCACTCTGAACGACAAGTTGTCCCTCCACTGGATCAGCATCGTGTCCGTCCCTCCCCCTCCTTCCCTAATCTCCCTTCAGTATGGTAGTAGTCATGGTGACGGTGGCAGTGTTCCTGGAGGACGTGCACCTCCCCCTCCCCCTCCTCCGTCGTCCCTTGTCATGGAGGCGAGTGCGCCTCTTCGGCCAGTTCCCAGTGAGGCGTCTCCTTCTCCCCTCCATCCCCTCCTCTTCAGTATCTCATCAGCATTTCGCTTGTCTGGCTCATCTGCCTCATCCTGACTCTGACGGGGGCCGAGCCTCCTGAAGGCGCAGCGCGAACGGACAGAGTGGCCACGATCAAGGTCCTCCACGAGTCGCCGTGGTTCCAGATCCCCTACCCTGGTGAGTATAATTGGCTCTCTCTAAAAGGAGTGGCCAGGTCGCTTTGGTTTCCCCCGCCTGGACGTGGGTCTTATGTTGGGGTTCACTGCGTCGTCGCTGTCTTCGGTCATCGAGAACCTCGGCTCGTATTCGATGACCGCTCGCGTCTCTGAGCAGCGGAGGCCGCCGAGGAGTGCCGTCAACAGGGCCATTATGGTGGAGGGTGAGGAAAGGAAGAAATATGCCTCCTCCCTTCTCCAGGCATCGGCAGCATGATCGCTGCCCTCCTCGGAGTTTGTTCCGGAGTGACGACGTTCACCGACAACGTCGCCCTCATGCACATGACTCGCGTGGCCTCCCGAGTGACGATGCAGATCGCCGGCGGCCTCCTCATAGTCCTCGGCGTCTTCACCAAGGTCGTCAGACAGGGGGGAGATGAAGGAAAGAGACTTCAGGCTGCAGCACTCCTCGCCTCCATCCCCGACCCCATCGTGGGCGGCATCATCACCATGGGAATGAGCATGATCGCGGGTGTGGCGCTGGCTCAGCTTCAGATGGTGGACCTGCAGCTGACGCGCAATCTGTCCATCATGGGAGTGTCGCTGATGCTCGGAATGGTGGTGCCTACGCACTTCGAGAGGGTCCCGATCCACACTGGTGAGGGGAGGAGAGAGGGAGAGGAATAGGAAATGGAGGACGAAGAGGAAGTGAACGAGACATTGTGGTGGCGCACAAGCTGTTCAGTCTGCGTTCCGTTTGCACGTGCTCTCTCTCCACTGTTCTCCACTCTCTAACCGTCTGATAGGTCAGAGATACGAGAGAACAGTGGAGAGAGAGCAGGTGCAAACGGAACGTAAAAGGAACAGCATGTGCACCACCACAGTACAGGCAATGCGACCCTCAACTCCACCCTCAACATGCTTCTCACCATTCGGATGCTCATCGGTGGAGGCATCGCCTTCATCCTTGACAACACAGTTCCGGGGGCGACGAAGGAACAGCGGGGATTCAGCGACGACGGCCAAGACTTCGACTGCCACCCCGACGATGACGGATACGCCTTCCCCGACAGCGTCAATAGGTTGGACCCTTCATCCATTGGTGAGAGACCCCCCTGCAGACTCCTGGGGGCCTTCCCTGCCCTGTCTCGTCTCCCCTTCCTACCTTCACAGAAGAACCTCGCCGCCCGTGCCAGCCGAGTGTCCATGGCACAGGCGGAGAAGGCCTGAGTTCCTTTTTTAGCCTTGTTTATTCTTCCGATTGCCCATGACGTTCTCCCTTTCCCTTTTCCGTGCTATCGCAATTGCTGCAATACCCGTCTTACCGGTAAATACATCAAACATTGTCATAGGAATAAGTCCACATTCCGCAGCACACGTTGTTATTCGTGGTATGAAGTTGACCATACTTGTAACGTACAAGTTGTACAAATACGAAGTTCTCGTTAAACTGAAGAGGACTGATTGTCAGAAGAAGTCAAAAGCACGTCCGCACACCTCTCGTCACGCGAGAAGACCGCCTACTCGTCAACAGCTTATATAAAAAATCTGTCTCATTGTTAGCCGCCCGACTCCGGAACCCTCGTCAGGCATGAATATTATTATGAGAGTCCAGAAAATATTTTCGAGGTCATTCTCATTGGATTCTCACGGGAAGCATTCCAATTGGACTCATTTCCTTGTACTGGGAACGTATACAGACCCGATATAGACGGTTTTTTTGAACGCGCGGTAGTGAAAAAATGGATGAGTACGTCGCACCCGAGTGCGAGTTCACGTTGCGCGGGCATAACTGCACCAATAAATAACGGATTTGATTATTCGGTTATTGTCTTGTTCCCACTCATTTCTTGTTTGCCGTGCTTGAACTACTTCCGTATGCGTCATTCGAACTCTCTGCGAACGCACGTTGCGACTTACTCTTAATTATAAAACGTCGTTGATTTCGCTATTTCCATAGATTGTCATGCACCGCCTATCATTGCTTGTTCTTAATGCAACACTCATCCAATTCGCTCCAAAACTTTTCAACGGCATTTTGATCGGTGAAATTGCTCTTCGCCTCACGATTCTAGTGATTATTCCCGTCGTCTTTATCTGCATTTACAGAGCAAGTCAGCATTCTTGTAAAGGGTTTTGGCAAAAATGTGCACATGAATTCTTTTAAGATTTTCAAATTACATATTAAACAAAAATTTAAGGAGTTTTTCACCGCAACTTCCGATTGTCATGGGCTATACAATCTTCGCTTTGTTACATTGAGCAAGTGTGCCGCCTCGTAACAATCCATCGTCAGCTTTTTGATGGAAGAGTAAAAGGTAGGTCATTCTCAGCACTTCGGAGGCTAAAACTGCACTTGAGATGACGACTTTCTACTTCTCCTATGTGACTACACCCGCGCGGTCATATTGTACTACTTCTTCCACACGTTAGTAACTACCCGAAACACTGCCCATAGAGAAGCAAAACATCAGAATCAATTCTAGTTTGCGTTACCGTTCTGATCATCATAGTCGTTGTCTAACTTGAAATAGAAGATCGCGGAAGCTTGTATTAGTACCAGACAATACGAAGCTACCTCAGCCGTGTTACGGAGCGGAAGCTTATTGCTATTATTGCTACTTCTTTTAGGTTCGGAGTGTTCGCAATGGAGCGGGCGGTGGCGACTTTTGCGTGGCGTTGGTACGAGCGCGCGGCTCCCTCAACCCTCCTGGTCATCGTTGTCATCGAGTTGACTGCCTTCGTGGCGGCAATCTCCTTAGCACATCTCTGCATGGGAACCGTTGTCCCGATCCTCAAAGCTGCCATCATGGTCATGGCGGAAGGAGCGCTGGGAATGCTGGTATTGTACCGCACCATAGAACTTCAAAAAGATTTGTCCCCGTTAGAAGACAGTTCTGTACTCTGCGGTGAAATGGAAACCGAGTCAGAAAGTTTGCATGCCACTGAGGAAAATAAGACTGAGGAAAATAAGAAAATTGGTAGTGCTGAGACCAGGAACGCGGAAAATTCTACTTTGGACGCTGCAGGGTACTATGCATTCACAAAATATCGTTACCTGCATTTTCGATAATCTGGAAGCAGATTCCGAACTTCGAAAGATGCATAAGTTTTGAACATATTGGTAGTGTTACAGTCTTGATTTACATAGAAAATTCAGCGTAATGTTGCATGTTCGGTCTCAAGTTTGATTCTTGATGGTCTTACCGATTTTATATTCACAGGCATTCTTCATTCTCTACCGCCACAACGTTGCGCTCCTTCGTGGCGTGCAATTCCAGAGCATAACACGCCAGTTTCAAATCAAGGAAAATTGCCGCATTATGAAGGTTTTGGCTGCTGTGAGAGATTCCCCTTATAGATCTTTCAGATAATGCCGCGTGTAATTATCGTACAGGGCGGATTGGCCGGAGTAGCTGCGTTGATGTTTGCCATTTAACAGCTGTATCCCGGAACGAAAATCGGCTACGTAGCCTATGGTCTTTTTGACTTCCAGGCCGCTCTGTATGTTTTGCATCACATTTCATGTGCACTTGTATTATTCAGTGCAACCTTCATCTACTACCCATACTTCCTGCTACAAGATCCTGCATTTCTCATTCAATTCCGCAAAATATTCGGTATTGCGTGCATTACGCATACTCATGATCGCAAGGCGGTATGCAATTTGAACAAAATAATGTTTAACGAAGTTTCAGGTCGCCATTCAAAAGGACACAGTCGTCGCCCAGAGCAACATTTATTTCGGAACTTTAGCTGCTTCGTGGGAGAAGACATTCGAGAATAGGGGCAAGAGATATTGAGCATCCAGGCGGATATTTTTATGTAATCAAACAACAAATCAACTCAATTGACCGCGGATTGTTCCCCCTTCATCGTTGTGGCTCTCCCAAACAAATGCATAAACACATGTGTATCATATATTTCTTAACTTCTCTGACACAATGGTGCTACGGTTTGCGGCTTGATCAACATCTGGTAGATGAAAAAGCACAAACAATGAAAGCGCTTTTTTCGCATTTGTTTGATTCCTGAATTAACCATTAACCTGTTTATGATTAATGGAAATAAAGCAAAACTATTTCGGCAAGGCAGTGTACCATATAAACCCCTGGCAATAAATTATGCACTAAATGGAGGCGAGAGATAACTTGAAATAAGAGACGAAGGATGCAATCAAAACCTCCGTCTCTCCTTTTTTATGATGCAATCTCACTCCAGGACCGTAACTCATTGTCAAATGCTGTGTAACACAACAGTGTAGTATGTTACGGCCCACTACCACAAACCCATTCCCGCACACGGTGGATAAAGATTATCTTGGGCTATAAAAGCAATGGTGCAACAACGTTGAATGTCTGCAATCGGGACAATGGAGTGGAGTGTTCTCGTGGTGCTCTCGCTGTGCTGTTCGACCTCGACTGGCTACGGCACTTACTATGGAGGCGGAGGAGGATTCAACGGCTGGAGTTACGGTAGGCGATTATGCAAGTATGCAACTCAATTTCGCTGAAGTGCGAAGCAATCCATAAAACGTCGTTGGAGTTACAGCATGTTGTTTAGGCCATACTCGACAGTTGACATGCCAGTCGCTGATGTGCGATAGTTGCCTCATCTACAGCCACTTTTAGATTCCGTTCCCTTTCTGCAGACGGTCTCCGAGCAGGCTCGCAGTAATTACTACACCCTGAAAACAAATGCAACGTTAACACGGAATCAGATGAGGACTGCCATCGATGCATGGGCTGCTACCAACAACGTCACCGTATGATCCTCTCATTTTTGATATTATTGAGATGAGCCCATGGACCATATTTGGTTGCTGGATCTGGAGATCGTGCATCATAACAGCTATTCGTAGTGTTCAGTCCGAAGTGGCCGACTACTTCGCACATAAGGATGCCGCCGCCGACGAGCGCCGCGCCAATGTGACCGCGGCATTCGGCGAGTTGTCGGAGGCGTACACTGCGGTTAGTGCTAGGGAGATAGACAGCGCTCAATCTTGTTCGCCATACTGGTCTTCATCCAATCGTGAATTGTTTTGATTTTGAGCCTTCGTTCAAGGTTGCTCTTGCTTTCAATTGCTTCATGGCATCAAACATGCTTCTAATATTCCCACAAATTAGTTGCATTTCTGAGTGTACGACCTTCCCCCCTTTCAGCTGACAGTCATCGATTCTAACGGCGATTTGACTGCACGCCAATCGAGCGACCAGATCGCTGAACGTCTGGGGGAGTACTCTCCCCAGCTGCGTAGCCTCCTTGCCGCAGCGAATCCAGCCTTCTGCACCCGCGGATCGTGGGGGAGGAAGTGAGACGAAGAATGGAATAAAGGACAGACAATACTTACTTATTCCACGGGAGAGACATAGAACATGAGAAAGAACCGACAGCAACTTTTATTTACGGGTGACAAAGGAAACCGGATCAGCGTGCAGTTCGTAAGTTGAACAAGGACTATGCATGGGGGTTCCTAATCGTAGTGTTTTCTACCGTAAACATTAGTCTTTATGCAGGCACAAAATTGCTGCCAGTCCTTCTTTAAAATTCCAGAGAAGAAAAGGTACGATATCTGATCGCCAATCGTTTCAATATTCTTGAACGAGGTATGTACCTTCTATCAAACAAGAAACGAATCTTTCATTCGTTATTTCGACATGGATAAGCCAAGATTTCACACAAGCCTATCGAGTGATGGTTCCAAATATTGATGATCTTCGGGGAACGTAGGGGTGGGAAGCGAAGGCGCCGGAGGGAACGGCACTGTTCGGATGGTTCCCGAAGATTTGGAAGATGGCATCAGATACCGCGAATCTCCTTAAAAATGTTGTACTGAGCCCTCCCTTTCGCAAATTTTTTTTTCAATTTTTAACAAGAGATAAAATGATTTGCTGGCTGAGTTCATCAGGAATTCGCAAGAAAACTACGACCAAGCATCATACAAAATTCTGCCACAACAACCCTTTTCGCGACGATGATGCAGAATAGAAGTTTCTCTACTCGAAAAAGAGAGGTAACGCAAGACTGTTGCTTGTTTCTTGGGTAGGGCTCACCTTGTGGATACGTGTAAGCGCTGCTCATCGCCCTCGTCCTCGGTATGGAATTCCGTGTGGAGAAGGCAATGCCACGATTGAATAGAAAGTGCTTCAGCACATTCACAACCACTATGAACGCGACGTGGGAAAAGATGAAACCGATGAAGATCCATTGGGCGCTGCTGAAGTCGCGCTGAAATCGAATTTTTCGTGTATCTATTGTACATTAACTCAAACAATGCATTTCGTTGGCTCAATGGTAAGCAGGATAAGGTCCACGGCGATCTTGTGGCCCATACTCACGTAGAGCAGAGGGAGGACCACACTGCAGAGGATCTGGAAGAGATCTGAAAAGGATCATTTGAAGAACTGATTGTGAGAGGAGTGCAGTGGTGCACAATCTTCGCCTTTTTATCGTTCTGAACGAACTCTGACATGCTCCCGTTTCATTTAGCAACGCTCGCACATCATTGCGGTTTGCAACACCAAAAGAAATATGTACATTGTACAATAGCATACGCATTACGAGTGGCTGGTCTAAATGTTTTTGTGTGAATGAGTTCAAAAGCAAAAATAATTTGTTTGCTCCTATTTCCTACGTAAATTTTTCGTCCATGTGCTACGTTGAAAAGCATACCTTCACGTTTGCGAGCCAGCTGTGACAATCCTTTACGTTTGACAATCTTCAACACTGATCGGCAGTTCCACATTCCCAGAATAGTCAGTACGGTGCAAAGGAACGCTGCAATAATAATTAATGGAGATGAAAATACTCACGTCCATTTTTACACAATTGTGTTGAAGGATGTTGCAATGGAGCAAAATGATTCTATTCTCAATGTTTTTGTTTCTAATTATTGAAAACATGCAATCGTTGCGACAAGTCGCTGCAAAAAAGGAAAATAGGATGACTCGATTTCAACGACTTACAAACGATTATAAACTTTTTCGTGGGTCTCCCGCTTAAACTAAATGTTAGCATTTATTGCGAGGGGGATTATGTCGATTTAAAACTATGAGTGTCTGATGTTTTCCAAGAAAAGCTATCCTAGACCCTTATCATGACCATTTCAGAAGTCGTATGAGGGAATCATTTCAGACCTGTGATAACGACGAAGTAGGTGTATTCGCCGCGAATCGATAAACCCAAATTGATGCAGACGAAAAGAAGAGCCGCGGCCTGGAGAAAGATGACGATGAGGTGGAAGAAAGTCAGGGCAGTGATCAGATAGAAGCATCGTCGCTCGGTTAGCACCAGGGAGAAGCGAGCAGCGTGCACGGCCTCCTCGCTCATATCAGTACCCTATCGGAGGGCGTCGCTTCTAAAGCATGGGGCGACTAGGTGGCGAATACGCATCATTCAATCGGCACCAGTGTCTCAAAGAGGACAATGAACTCCCCCTTCCTATCGGGCGGCATATTTTTCGCCATTTTTACTTTAACACTTTTACCAAGGCCAACAGGGCAGTCGGGGGCATCTGTTGGCGAAATATATTGCGATTCAAATGTATTTTTCGTGAATCGCCAAGATATGGAAGGGCATTCGCCTAATCACCACTGACTGCGACCAGTCACTTGTTTTGAAAGGCACTACCAAAGGACATCGGGTAATGGTCGGATATTGATTTGCGCCGAACCATTCAAATGTATTGGTGTCAGCCTTGACTCCACTTTATGCACACTTCCTCCCGCACAATCTGCCTCGCACAAAGGAAGAGAGAGAGAGAGAGAGAGAGAGGGAAAGAAAGAGAGGAAAGCGAGGCGATGCAAACATGTGTGGACGCGTTCCGGCTGCCCTCCAACAAGTAGACCTCTCTCTCTCACCCTTTCACTTTCGCGGCATCGCTCTATTCCTGGGTCTTTCTATATCGTTAGCGCTATAACTCAAACTCAAGCTCCAAGGTTCTAATTGTGAGCAAAACCTTATCCATGTTCTTTCACAGATAATTGTCAACAGTATGGCCGCATTCAAAGAGCAGCTGCTGGAACTCGAACTCTCCGGTCCGGGATCACAGGATCGACGCAATGTACGTCGTTTTTGTGTTGTTTCGAAGATCGGTTATTTCAGGTGCTGAGATGGCTGCAGGAAACATACCCCATAACCGTGCACATTCCGGATCAGTCCGCGGATTTGGTTTGTGTATTGATTCACGTCGTGTTTCTTATCGGAGAAAGAGGAAAGAGAGTGGATTGCTCAGCAAACCCCCAGCCGCTTTGTAACTTGTGTACTAATGCGAACCCTGTTTTTATTTCATACATGAGCGCGAATCTCTATGTACTCGCCAACTTGCAAGCCGAAAAGAGCGGTAGAAAGAATGAACAGCTCAGAAGGAGCGCTAATTTAGGCACGCTTAGTTTTCCGATACTAACAGACTCTTTGTTTCAATGATACCATTACAGCTCCCGGGAATGTCACGTCATCTCAAGCCTGTAGATCAGGCCGAGCGCTCGTTCCATGAAGAAGCGAAGAGACAGCGAATGGCCCACGAAGCCATGCTACCGAAACATATCATAAGCGTGCTGTGGAAGGCTGTCCAACCACTCTTTGCCGGAGACGATTGGGATGTCGTGGAGATGGAGCTACTGCACTACCTTCTTGCTGCCAAGTCAGTCAACATTTCTGATATTTGGTTGTTCGGAAAGTTCTCGGATATGCGCATTCAACAAATCGTTTCTCAAACCTCATGAGTTGTCGCTATTGGTTGGCACCACAGAACTTGTAAATCGTTCCGCGTTCACACTATCGTTAGCGGTTCCTACCTGCGAATTGAAAAATTGAAACGCATTGGGTTCACTTGGGAAGGCCTATATAACTATCGTCAAAGCGAACTCGATGCGCTCCAATTGTTTAGTTCGCAGGTAGGAGCCGCTAACGACAGCGTGAGCGCGGAACGATTTACAAGTTCTGCGGTGCCAACCAATAGTAATGCACTGGGGTATGCTATTGTGTCGCATCACAGCACTTCTAAATGGCGTGTGTCCGTTAGCAGACAGTTCTCATTTGTATCTTCCAGGAGAAAAGATATCTCTGGCTGAAATTTGGCATGATCCATTTAGTTGCCACTCGGCCCATACCCCTTCGGACTTTGCTCGCAACAAAGGCGTCGCGCGGGAAGTCGCCAATTTCATTACGGATAACATCGCGTACGTTTTCAAATATACTTTGTGAACTGGGTCAATATTTTAGTGTTTTTATAAAAACCTTTTCAATGTTACGTGGTGATTAAGATACATATTTAAGAGTTTCAATAAGAACTACCGCGCAAGCCGCCGAACTAGCTCGTATACTTTGCTACGTTTGGGAAGGCGAATATACACGCAATTTGGATGTATAAAATATTTCGATTCTTCGGGAAAACGACATTTTTCAGGCCGCTGCATGTCAGACTTATGAGAAGTTCTACCCGTCGATGACTCCAACTGAGAAGGAAGCTCTTCTCAACGTTGGGCCGATTCGAAATTCGGTATTTAAAGAAAGACCCGCAGTAACTTTCATCAACGGGTTGACTGCGATAGGCAAGATAGTAAAAACTAAACTTAAGCTATCAAAAACAGAGTCAGTATACTCCACATGAACGGCGCGCTATTCGAGGTATACAGTCTGCACTCAGTTCACGACATTCCAACCTTGTTACCTCAGTCTTCCCGTATATCAAAGTTGCTGGCGGTCCTTTTTTTAAAGCCAATGATTTAAAGCAAATTCGCTACAGATCTGGCAACGGAACTACGGCTTCCAGACGTACCCGATGCTCAATTTGCTGTCAGCGGACATTGGAAACCTCGCCATTTCCACTGCCGAGCACTCCACATTTCTCAGTGAGTCTCTCTTCAAAGATGGACTATTATAGAAGCTAATAAAGATTCATGTCCGTAAAAAAAGCTCGAAGCGATTGGGCCCAAATAACATTGCACGCTTTAGCTGATGTCTGAAAAAATCAAACAGATCATCCAGAATGGATGCGATGAAAAGTGGCCTCCGTTCATGATTACCATCAAGATTCTGAGCGATTCGGAAACTGACAAACAGCGTTGTGTGACAAATCGACTGCATTTGTGGTTTCGCATCACCGAATGCGCCCAATTTTAGGGGCCAGAGTCTTAGAACAAATTAGTAAATTTTTAGGAAAAGCGTTCGCCGTTCTCCGCCAAGCCTATACCGGCCCGGCCCAAGGCAATCAACGTGTCTTCAAGATGGCTATAACGAAGGAAAACGGAGCAGCCATCGTTAGTTGTTTATTTGCAAACAATCCATCGTTTCTTCCAGCACCGCAGAATGATCGACGCCTTTTTCCTCGGAAATTATCAGTTGCTCATAGAAGCATTTTCCTTGTTTCAACCACTCCAGTTTTTGCACCTCATGGGTCATTCAACCGAAATGCTGGAGGTATGCAATCTTTATCAAATGTGTATTTGATGATTTATAGTGCGAACAAGATTCCGGCCCATAAAATAGGCTGGTGCACGTGTGTTTTCGAACCATAGAAAACACATTTCAATTTGTTAGGCGCTCTGAATGGACAACTGGCAAACTGTGCAGTGTTTCTGTTTCTTTGCAATCAAAGATGCCCCCGTCTCTTTCACGGATCGGCATCTTGTTCATACTTCGTTCTTGTTTGATTAGAGTGAATCCGACCCAATCATGCCGTTTCTCAGTTGCTGGACACGACCGACTTTCCCGACGCGCTTCTATCGGTTGTAAATGCATCGGAAAAGCAACCAGAGGAGATAAAGAGCATAGTGCGAACTTGGGTAAGATATAACCTCCTAAATTGCGTGAGCAAATCGTCGCCTGCCTGTATACACACACTCCATGCACGCAATGCGTGCATGGAGTGTGTGTTTACAAGCAGGCGACGTTTTGCACACGCAACTTTTTAAATCTCAGGAGTTTATATTCTAAGTCTCTCGAATGCTTCGAATTCAGACCACCCGAATTCTCAACTGCATTCGTGAACAGGACGCCAAGCCTCAGGTTCGCGAAAACAGAGAAGATGAGCAAAATGACAACTTTAGCTACATAATAGTCTACTGGATCATGGGCTCCCTTATTCGTATGTCCTTCTCGCGCATATCAACAGCTTGGAGTACACGGAGTTGGCGAAGAACGACTACACTGCCGCGTTAGCAAGGTGAGGCCAATAGAAACCGTTCCTGCTGTTCGAACTAAAAAAGCATGGCATTCACGCAGAAGCAATGTTTGCCACATTGAATTTCCTCTAAGCAATCAAGTGCAACACCATTGGAGCGAATCAGAGTAAATTCCATGGCTATTTCCAAAATGTTTCCAATCGAAGAGTGCAAAACACGGATCAGGAATTCCTTATGTATTTCGAGAGCTCTCCCAATCGATGAGTTAGTAATGCCCTAGTTGTACCGTTCGACAATATACAAATTGATTGCAGTCGAATTGTGGAACGCCATGATGCGGCTGCGCCTCCCGAGCAAGAGGAAGAAACGGGGATTCAGCCCAACATCAAGGCAGCCAGAGCTATTGCAAGGTATTCAAAGGCAAAGCGACTCCCACCGAACACTTACTCCCTCTTTGCTGATTGTGTCGAGTTCTGAAGTGTTCAGGAATTCCACAAATTAGAATGAGCGTAATATAAAATGATATTATTTCTGCTGGATAAAATACGCGTCGTGAAAACAAAAAGTTTACCAGTGACGATGAAAGCTGCATTCTACTGAATACAACAAGTTGTTGGTTCGAATACGGCCGCTTTAATGTTTTTGTCATCTGTTCAAAATATGCGCGTTTATAGGCAGGAAAACGATACTTTGCAATTGGCGTTTCGAAATCGCGTAGAATTTACTGAGCAAAAAGTGTGCGCTTTCGCAGTGGAGCGCGAAGTTTAGACATTCGCTGTGAAAGATTGCGCCCCATGGCTATACTTCGCGCTCCAGTGCGAAAGGGCGCACTTTTTACCCAGTCCGTTCTACGCGAATTCAGAGCGCCAATTGCAAAGGTTGGGGTGCGGCACAATATCAATCTTATCTTGCACCTCCTCTTCCCGCCCAATCTGTATCGAAAGAGAAAGAGGCAAACATGTGCGGACTTGTATCGGCTGGCAGGAAGTCAGCCACGCAATCTCACTCCGTCACTCCTTCCTCTCTTTGGTTCTTCGATCAATGATTAGACAAACCTAAACCCATCGAGAGAGATGCTTACAATTAGAAAGACGTTTGGCAATTCACGTTCCGGGCACTATGTTGGCGTTTTCGTAGCTGTTTGGCCAACTAGTTTTGTCGATTCCGTGCACCGCTATCATGCTGGCAACAGAATGACGGAGTTGAAAGAGCAGCTGCTTTTACTCGAACTCTCCGGTCCAGGATCACAGGAACGCCGAAATCTAAGATTCTCCAATGCTATTATATTATTGAGAAGCTCTTCAGGTGCTGCGTTCTCTGCAAGAAACCTACCCCATCACTTTGCACATACCGGATAGCCTAGTAGAATTGGTTTCATTGCAATTTGCCCCAATATCGAAGCAGCCCGACTTCTGATGACATTTTCAACCTAATCTAAATGTATATAAGAAAACAATGCATCGTATGTACTAGAATTGCGCTCCATCATTCGCTCCATTGCCAATTGTCGAAGAGTGAGAGATACTGTAGTGGCGGGTGGCTGCGATGTCGAAATCATTGTGTTGGAAACAATAATATTTACGCAGCAGCTGAACTTGATTGTTCGTGAAGAGAGATCGTTCGTTACACATATTTTGAGTCTTTGATTGCTACAGATCTGTAAGGCGATTGTTCTGGGCCGTTTTAATACTTTCACGTAATATTTTCGAAACGCCATGGAATAGTATTGCCAGACAAAATTCGCTTACAGCGAAGTCAGTGTTAACGAAACAACTCAGTAACCAAGACATCATTCGTGTACTTTTATAGATATCTACTAATATATAAAAGGCAATGTCTGTCTGTCTGTCTATCTGTCTGTCTGTCTGTCTGTCTGTCTGTCTGTCTTTAACGTTACCCACGCGGCGGGGTACTCCTGGTTAATTGATATTTGTCAGCAGAATGGCGACGTTCAAAGAGAAGCTTCTGGAACTCAAAGTCTCCGGTCCGGGATAGCAGAATCGCCGAAATGTACGTCGTTATTGTGTGTGTTGTTTCGATGATCGGTTATTTAGGTGCTGCGATGGCTGCAAGAAATGTACCCTATTACCGTGCATATTCCGGATCAGTCCATGGAAGTGGTTTGTATATGATTTCTCGTCCTGCATCTGATGATATGAAAAAGTTAGGAGACTATTTCGCTTAGCGAACCCTTGTACGCCCTGGAACTGTTGTATTACTATGAGCGATCCAAGGGTTTGATTCACACCTGTGCGCTAACGTCCACAAAGTCTCAAATATGCCGGCCTGACAGAGACCGAACAGCTCAGACCGAGAGCTAATGTAGACGCGTCTGGTTCGCCGACAACAACAGAATCATACAGTTAGTGCCAATTGTGCCATTACAGTTACCAGGCCTTGCACGCCATCTCTCGGGTCAGGCCGAGCTATATGATATGGACGAGACGAAGAAGAGGAGAATGGACCACGGAGCAATGCTGCCTAAGCACCATATTCGCGCGCTTTGGAAGGCTGTCAAGCCGCTCTTTGCCGGAGACGATTGGGATGTCGTGGATATGGAATTGCTGAGATATCTTCTTGCTGCCAAGTAAGTCAACATTTATTATATTGCGCGCTCACTCGATCTAACGCAGAGGTGCTCGATGAAGGACGCACACAACCCTTCTTTTGTAGTTTCGGCACTAGGACTTCTTTAGAAATGGCAATACTCGATTCAGTTGCCAGCCGTCCAATACCCACGACTTTACTCGCAGCGAAAGCATCGCGCGGGAAGTCGCCGATTTCATTACGGATAGCTTTGCGTATGTTTTCAAATAAACTTAGTAATCTGGATCAATATTTTAGAGTTTCAATAAGAACTACCGCTCAAGCCGCCGAACTTGCTCGTATTCTTTGCTACCTGGACAAGCTCATATACACGAATTTGGATGTATAGCATATTTCGATGATTCGGAAAACCATATTTTTTCAGGCCGCAGCACGTCAAACTTACGAGAAGTTCTACTCTTTCATGACTCCGACCGAGAAGGAAGCTCTTCTCAACTATGGGCCGATTGGAAATCCAGTATTTAAAGCTAATAACTCGAAAAATTCGCCACAGACATGGCATCCGAACTACGGCTTCCAGACGTGCCCGATGCTCAATATGCTGTCAGCGGACATTGGAAACCGCGCCATTTCCACGGCCGAGCATTCGACGTTTCTAAGTGAGTCTTTCTTCTAAAATGGTCTTGAAGCAAGTTTCATGTCCGTAAAAAAGCTCGAAGCGATTGAGCCCAAATAACATAGTTGCACGTTTTAGCCGTTGTCTGAAAAAAATAGTTCTTATGTTTTACAAGGGCGAGACTCAGACCTACTATGTCGGTACCGAATCGGATATGGGGCGCTGGATTTGTCTAGTCATAAAAATAAGAAATAAACAAAATCTAGCTG
>JACMIG010001800.1:0-18048 GCA_014805385.1 Levipalatum texanum
AAGCAGCATAATGATCTATCTTCCGCGGCAGAAGATAGATCATTACGCTGCTTACCGCGAAGGTAGTTCGCGCGTCGCCTCCGCATCACTATAATACCGGACAATACAATTATTCATTTTCTAAACGCCGGACGTCAATCACAACGCTGCCTATTCGCAGCGTTGGAATTTAATGTCCATTGCCGAAATCATCCTTACGTCAGAGGCATTGCAGGTGATCCAGGGGGGTATGTCCATACAAGAGGCGGCGAGTATTCGAACTCGAACGTAGGCGTATCGGTGGACTTGCCAGCGTCGGGTCCTGAAACGCCTTACTCTGTGCCCGGAGACTAGCCAAAACGCAATACCACCAGTGAATCCCGAGCAAGCCAGCAGTGCCACCGGAAGAAGGCCCAGGACGATCGCGGTCTTCATCCTTGATTAGACGAGTCGAGAAGGAAGAAGAAGATGGTGGATGCCTTCAAGAATCCAACCTAGCTCTTTTAAAGTCCTGCCACTCCTTCCTGCTCCTTGCGACGTATTCAAAAGAGGTGTATTCTTGCCATTGACAGAATGTATTGTTGCAGAATGGAAGAGAGGTTCTACCTACGGGGTTTCTGCGTCATTCGTAGTGGCACTGAAAAAAGGGAGGTCCAGGAAAGGCATTGTACGACAAAAGATAGGTGCAAGGGCTCCATTCAGACCACCCATGGATAGAAGGGATGCAACACTCCCTCAAGTCAAATATCAGACGAAAGTGTAGCACGGCCATTATCAAACCGTCACAGCCTTGATGATCGTTTTCACTTCCGGTACAGCGGGAAAAAGTTGACAATGGAAGAATACGGCTTCCCTGAAGAACATCGAAACGAGATCACGTGCGTACGAAAAATCCACAAAACGACTATCACTCCATTTCCCAGAGCCACTGATCGTCCACGACACTCAGGGAAATCCTACCTGCATGAGTACTGTTAGTTTTCACACCTGATCGTTGCACTACTTGCATTTTCTCTGATGTCATCATTTTGAGCCTAATATCGTGAGAATTTAAGTCCCTTTTTTCAGTAAAGTTTCGTTGTCCTTTTGGTCGAAATAGCCTGTTTCAATTGCCGAGAGCCATATCGGTGCAAATTTATTTATTATAAGCCCATGCGATTTGTTCAAGATTCTGATTTCTGAATCCATTTGGGTTCGATTGGAGAACGTGAAAGTGCCCAGCTGGCTCCCTGGAGCCCGCCGAAGGCAGCCGAAAGATCAATCGAGCGCCATGCAGGTAAAGATCGGAGAAACATTTACACCGTTGCGGCTCCTTGGCATATTTGGGGCTGAAATATTCTTAACGAGTGAAAGAAACCAATCTGATTGTGAGATCACTGAAACAATCAGGGATTGTGAGCAGTCTTCATTCTTGATTGCTGCCTGACTGCCAAGGACGGGTAAGAGAAGGAGGAGAGGTTTGGTGAGATTATGGTTTCGTGGATTCCAGAGGGTCTATCGCCAGTATTGTTCATTCTTGTTCACGAGTAGAATTTGGAAGCTGTATGAAACTAATTCAAACTTTTAGTTTGCGAATTCTGATTGAGATAGTGAAAGTATTTATTAGAGATGCGGAGTTATTATGCGTGAGAAAAGAATAATTGGTTTTAGGCCTTGACCTTGATGAGTCCATCGAACTTGACGTTCGCTTGGTCGAGTGTCTGGTAGACGCGGATGGCGAAGTTCTCCCACTGGTCCTCGTCCGGGGACTTGATCTTGACAGTTCCGTCAGTTGTGTACTTTTTGGACCAGCTTTGCCTTGGGCACCTCGGTAATCTCAGGCATTCCCGCAATACCGGATTTTTCCATTGCTTTCAGGATCTGAAGGAAGGAGGAACATACTCGTGATAATAAAAAGGTTACCGCATGCTCGATGTCCGCAAAGATTTTCGAGTTCGCCTTCTCCTCGCTGGCAGGCTGACCCCTACAAAGTCACGTGAAATAATGAAAGAAATTAAAATTCTATTTTAATGTTTACCCAATTCTCGTAGTTTCTTTATTGTAGGTCCATGAAACTGGAGGCGAATACTTGAACTCGAAAGTGGGCTTGTCGGTGGACTTCCCTCCATCGGGGCCTGGACGTTTTCTCTCCAGACAAATTTGCAACCAAACTATACCTCCAGGGAATCCCGAACAAGCCAGCAGTGCCACAGGCAGAAGGGCGAGGACGACAGCGATCTTCATCCTTGGGTAGGCGAGTCGAGAACGAAGAAGATGGAAGTTACATTACATTACATACATTACATTTATCACGTTGGGGGATAACGTGGGTCGTGAGGGTCGGAAACGGGGAAAAGTGGAGTGAATAGAACGCTGCGCAGCTAGTTGTAGCCACAGTGTGAGTGCACTTTCCCCATACGTCTACGTATTGAAATCTCTGCATTTCAATACGTAGGCGTATGGGCAAATGCACTCCATTGTGGATGGCACGGTGCCAAAAAAGATGCTCCTACTCCTTCTTTAAGGACGACAAGGAAAATTGTAGAGCATAGGGAAGATGATGGGTTTGTGCCACAAACAGGATGCGATACAATTGACAACCTTGCCCATTTTCACATATTGGAAGCAAAATGAAACTTATTCAATCAGTTAGTTTGGGCTCTCTTGCTTTCGCTTGACAAGGATGAATTGTTGGCGCATGCGCTCTAGGAGTTTACGCTTGCGATGTGTACTGAAGATTCGTTTGCCCTCTAGAGTGACCATGTTCTGTTAGCCGTTCTCACGAGGAAACAAGTTCCGTCGTCCTCATGAGTGTTGGAACGTTTCACATGCAGTTGGGATGAAAGCAAAGTAAGTTCACAAACAAGAAGAGTTATTGGACGGCCAGTAGGAGAGCGACTCTCCGTCTGATAAAACATACGCTTGTCAGGTCACCGAGCTATTATGATTCGAACTTGACTTATGGATGAGCAGGGTGATGAAAAGTGCCGATCAGTGAGGTAGAAGGTGGGGGTTGTGCGATTAGATCGGTGAAAGCAGCAGGATTGTTCATTCTCGTTCACAAGCAGACTTTTGAAGGTACGTGAAGCTCATTCGGACGAATAGCCAGTGATGTTTCATTGACGTCCGGCATTAATTCGAATGCGGCAGAGAAGATGAATGAATGTGATTAGATTTATTAGGTTTTCGATTATTAAGAGGCAGTCTCATCCGAGCTCGAGGAGAGCTCTGGGTGCTCTGTCCCAGCCGCCCAAGTTGTTCCGTAGCACTTGCCGCTTCAGCCAGTTATAGTACTTGGTTACCTAAGAAATATGCAAAAAAAGTTTGGGTGGATTACTGTAATGGGCGGGAAATGGCAGTCGTTCAAAAATCGAAAAACGCGATTTTTCGAATAATCATAACTTTTGATAGACTTAACCTAGGAACTTGAAATAAAAAATTGAGTTTCTTATTTTTTGCTTCAATTTTTCAAAGTTCCGTTTATGGTGATTTTTCCGTTTATGGTGATTTTTGACACATTAGCCCTTTTTTTCAGGCTTATTTTGCAAACACGGCAGAGCCAGACCGTCATAGGTAAGACCGCCGACTACAGTACATCATTAAAAATATAAGCAAAAAAATCTCAGGATCCAAGTGCCCTCAAAACCCGCGATATTCGACCCCGACTTGGGTCGATTTGGCGAAATATGCGTTTTGAGAAGTTGAAAATATTTTTAAAATTTAGAGCGTATCCGGTTACCTATAAATTCGTTTCAACTGATTTTTATGCCCTTGCGAAAAAGCGTGACAATTGTCCGAATATTAGCACTGTGAGGGGGCACCTACTTCCCAGAGGCATAACAAGCTGATTAGGTCCCCTGGCAGTCTCATACCGAAGCAATCAAAACAATACCGAATCATTTAGAAGTGCTGAGAAAATTAGCCCCATCAAACTGTTTTGTCCATGCTAACGACCGGAGTAAAAACGCCACATGTTGCAGTAATTTCGATCTTTGAAATGACGTCACATCCTAAGGGGACCTTTTCCAGTGGAAACGAAAAGTGCAAAATTTTCCTCTTAGACTACCTCTACCAGCCCACATGTTAAAACTTCAAACGTTTCACAAAAATTACTGCCGATTTTCACCAAAGGGATTTTTTCAACCCATGATATCATGGTCCAAAATGTGCGAAAATAAAGTATCGTGAAATCGACTAAGGAATGTTCGCATGATCATAAAAACGTGTTTGAAGGCGTTTTCGAACAATTTCATTTTCGCAATTTTGGACCATGATACCCGTATCATGGATTGAAAAAAATCCATGAGGTCCCCCTTTTGGTGAAAATTGACCAAAATTTTTGTGAAACGTTTGAAACTTTGAACATGGGGGCTGGTTGGGGTAATCTAAGAGGAAAATTTTGCGCATTTGTTTTCCACCCGGAAACACACCCCTTCGGATGTGACGTCAATTTAAAGATCGAAATTACAGCAATAAGTGGCGTATTTACTCCGGTCGTTAGCATGGACAAAACAGTTTGATGGGGTTAATTTTCTCAGCACTTCTAGATGATTCGGTATTGTTTTGATTGCTTCGATATGAGACTGCCAGGAGACCTAATCAGCTTGTTATGCCTCTGGGAAGTAGGTGCCCCGTCACCGTGCTAATATTCGGACAATTGTCACGCTTGTTCGCAAGGGCATAAAAATCATTTGAAACGGAGTTATAGGTAACCGGATACGCTCTAAATTTTAAAAATATTTTCAACTTCTCAAAACGCATATTTCGCGAAATCCAAGTCGGGCTCGAATATCGCGGGTTTTGAGGGCACTTGGATCATGGGATTTTTTTGCTTATATTTTTTAATGATCTACTGTAGTCGGTGGTCTTACCTATGACGGTCTGACTCTGCCGTGTTTGCAAAATAAGCCTGAAAAAAGGGCTAATGTGTCAAAAATCACCATAAACGGCACTCTGAAAAAATTTTTTTTTGACAAATTGAAGCAGAAAATAAGAAACTCAAATTTTTTTATTTCAAGTTCCTAGGTTAAGTCTATCAAAAGTTATGATTATTCGAAAAATCACGTTTTTCGATTTTTGAACGACTGCCATTTCCCGCCCATTACAGTAATCCACCCAAACTTTTTTTGCATATTTCTTAGGTAACCAAGTACTATAACTGGCTGAAGCGGCAAGTGCTACGGATCAACTTGGGCGGCTGGGACCAGGGCTCCTGAGCCTCCGGTAAGACTGCCTCTTAACAGAAAGGGGCGAATGGAATTGAGGTCGTCAAGACGATGTGGCCCTGCGAATTAGACCTTGACCTTGATGAGGCCCTCAAACTTCACGTTGGCCGTATCGGTGAGGGAGGTGTAGAAGTGGATGGCGATGTTCTCCCACTGCAGATTTTAAGGTATTAAGGGAAATTAGTTTAAAGATAGAACCTGGTCTTCCGTCAGGGCGACTGTCGACTTGATCTTGATCGAGGCATTTTTAATGGAGAATGGTAGCTGAATTTTCAATACTTCTACCAAATCGTATAGGCGGAAAGAACAATTCGAATAAATGTTTTTTGTACTGGGGGCGGACTTTTTGCAGATGAAGCATGATATATTTGCTGTGTTATTGCATGCGATTTCTCACTATCTCGGTGACATACTTGAGTTTTTGCTAGAGCGGCACAGATTTTGTCAACAACTCCCTCGTGCTCGACGTGCGGAAACGGGGCATTTGCTGTACATTTAGTCTCCACATTTCCTTCTGCGATAACTTCGAGCTCAAATTTGATTTTTTTTAATGTTTCGAGCAAGTAGATCATACTCCCGGAGCCTCCATAACATCCGTAATCTCAGGGATTCCGCTGAAGCCCGACTTTGCCATGGCCTTGAAGATCTGCAAAAGTTGGCATGATGGTGGTGAAGAACCATTGTCGACGGAATTAACCATACGGAATGAACGCTGATCACCATCCACACTAAACGCAGTAAAATTGGTATAATCGGGCGCTAGCAACCAAAATAAACAAAATAAAACAATGCCATCTGGAGTATGTGAAAGGTTGTTCGCGAATAGCGCTTTGAGAAGGCCGTACCGCCGTCGGGGTGCGACTTTCACCATTATTACTGCGTTTAGTGAGTAGGGCGACCAGCGTCCATTCCGTATCGTAAATTCCGTAGACAATATTTTATTTTACCGCAGATTCGATATCGGCCCTGATGTGAGATTCAGCTTTTTCCTTTGACGTTGCTTGACCACTGTCAAAATAAAATTAGCTAACCTCCTCCATTTGAGACAGTCTGTGGAGAAAGGGCCAAATCGCGGGTCTATTATGGATTCCCACCGCGTGCACAATGTCATTCCGCAATTATCGATGATTCATATATACCTAATTTTTCGAGCTCTTTCGAATGCGCATAGTCTCGAAACGATTGGCCAACACCGGTCCGAACACTTCCCTTGTGAGCAAATAATCTTGTTGAAAACATTCTTACGACAGAATAACTGCAGGTGCTACCCCCGCGAAGTACGTCCATCCAAGAGGCGGAGAGTAATCGAACTCGAACGTGGGTGTGTTGGTGGACTTGCCAGCGTCAGGCCCTGCAATTCGTTGGTTTTGACTATTCACATTGTTATCTTGAAAGAAAATTCGAAATAGTTGTACCTCCAGGGAATCCCGAACAGGCCTGCAGTGCCACCGGAAGAAGGGCCACGACGATAGCGGTTTTCATCCTCGAGTCGACGAGTAGAAGAGGAAGAAGACAAGTCGGTGGTGGATGCCTTCTGGAACCTTCAACGGTCTTTTATAGTCCTGCCATCCCATCTTCCTCCTTGCAACATTCAAAAGAGGTGTATTGTTGGCATTGTCCGAATGTACTGCTGCAGAAAAGAAGAACGATTCTGCCTGGATGTTTCTGCGTCATTCGTAGTGGCATCGGCAAAAGGACGGTCTTGGGAAGGCATTGTACCACAAAAGGCCGGTCCAAATACTTCATTCAGACCACCCATGGATTGAAGGGACGCAACACTCCCTCAAGGCAAATATCCGACGGTGAGTACAACGTGATCGCTCGTTATCAATGGGCGAATGTTGGATGCTACTTCCGTGATTGCCGCAACCTTCCAAATTCTGCTGTATCCTGCATGAGGTTTGATGACGGCCCTTGATGATATTGATATCAATAACATTACATATATTTTATATGCTTGTTCACCCTACCCCATTTGATTTTATTATATCAGAAAGTGCATTCTGGTTTACCTTTGCTACATGCGTCCTCAAGATTCGTTTGCTCTCAAGAGTGATCATGCCTCTTCAGAAGGTTTTCACTATGAAGCAAGCCTCGTCCATATTGAAACGTTTCGTTGTTAATTGCAACGAAAACAAGTAAGATTACTTATTGTAAGATTTAGTAGGCAGGGATATTGTAAGATTTATTAGGCTCTGATAAATCTCACACTTGTTAGATTACCAATCTATTCTAGGCAAATGATCTCCTTCATTCTTGCCGCGGACAACGAAAAGAGCGACGAACAGTGCGAAAAGTACTGATGAGTTATTCTAACAATAAGATTTATTTGGGTTGTTTTGCGCGATTTTCGTGGACGAGAGTGCAAGATTGTTCAATCTTCTTCGCGTACAAACTTTGGAAGCTGTATGAGACTCGTTCGGTCGATTAGTTTGTGATTCACTGCCGTCTTACATTGGATTGAATGCGACTGATTGTGAGATTATGGATGAATGTGAATAAATTTATTACGGGTACGATTATTAGTATGGAGAGGGACAAATGAATCTGCTTGTCAGGTCTTCGAGTCAACGAGGTTAAGTTAGACCTTGATCTTGATAAGGCCCTTGAACTGCACGTTGGCTGTATCGGTGAGAGAGGTGTAGACGTGGATGGCGATGTTCTCCCACTGCAGATCGGAGATTTGTGCAACGGAAGAAATTTTGAGATGAAACCTGGTCTTCCGTCAGGGCGATGGGAGACTTGATCTTGATCGAGGCACCGGGAATGGAGAACGGCAGCTGAATTCGCGTTTCTTCCACAAGATCTCATGTAAATTCTAATTATTATGACTCAAGCTTTCTAATGAGAGAGGGATCTTTCGGTTTCGCAAAAGATTTTTTATTGGTATGACTCTCACCAGTCCTGCTTTGTCCGCTTTCGTGGAACAGACTTTGTTCACAATTCCTTCGTTTTCGACGTGTGGGAACTTCATTCCATTACACTAACCTCGAGCTACAATAAGCCATTTATCTTTCCCTGCCTCCGACTCTGCAAAATTTACCTCTGGAGCTGCCAGAATATCTGTTAAAGGAGGGCTCACCTCACCCTCCAACTTACCTCAACACTCTAGAGGAGCTTATGTGGCATTAAAAATGCTATGTAATGATATAAAACACTTCAAATAGAAATAATATAGTGAAAAGATAATCGACGTTCAATGTTGATTGACCCTCAGGGTTTAGCGCGCGAATTCAAAATTTGACTCGTGGATACTGTAGAGCAGAAAGTTAAACTGCGCGCAGTCTTTGCACAATGCCAGAAAAACAAAACGGATGTTCTATATTGATTATTTGTTAGTTTTTATAATGGTGTTTTCGTAACTTTTGTGGTCTTCGCTGGGTGGGGTGAGCCCCCCTTTAACTCAGGTAGTCCACTGAAGCCCGATTTTGCCATGGCCTTGAAGATCTGAAGATGATTGGTATATGTCGATAAAATACGTAGAACTAGTACTCTTACCGCAGATTCGATATCGGCCCTGATATGCGATTCAGCTTTCTGCTTGGTCGTTGCTTGACCGCTGTCAATGTAAAATATAAGAATTTAATAATGCTGACGTTAAAGAGGTGTTCCTATTTGGAAAAGAAGGTGATGTAATGTTCTTACGATAGAGGAGTTGCGCCTTCCGGGGCGTGCGTCCATCCCAGAGGCGGCGGGTATTCGAATTCGAACGTGGGCGTGTCGGTCGACTTTCCGGAGTCGGGTCCTGAATGCAGCTATGTCTTTTCCCGGAAATCCAAGAAGCTTTACCTCCAGGAAATCCGGTACAAGCCAGCAGTCCTACAGGAAGAATGACTAGGACGATAGTGCTCTTCATATTGAAGAAGGGAGAAGTAGAAGAGGATGGTCGATGCCTCTTGATCGATCCACTTGTTTTTATAGCCCACCACTACTACCTCCTCTTCCTTGCAACGTATCCAAAGGATGGTGTTTGTCGCATTGCCAGAATGCCAGAATGTATGGTTGCAGAGAGATGAAGAATGATTCTACCTGGAGGTTTCCGCATTGTACACGAAAAATGAAAGCAATGCACCACAAAAGATCGGTCCAAAGGGCTCCATTCATACCTTCAGTGAGAGGAGGGGATGCAATACACCTTGAGGGCAAATATGAGACGGGGTCTTTCGCTGTCGACATGGGAGCAGCAGTAATGCTTGAAGACATTTTCGGGATTGTCTCTTTTAGAGGGTGCCGAGCTAAAGTTACATTGCGAATATACCCGACATGATTTTGTCGAGAACAAGCCAAGGACGATGAGGAGCACTGGAGAATAGAGAGATGGTGGTTTTGTGTAATTCCGGCCGAAAGACAGCGAGGATTGTTCACTCTGTCACTTGCAGACATTGGACGCTAGATGAAACATATTCTTAGTCAGTTTGTGCTGCCGCAAAAATGTCAGCGAAAGCTTCAATGTTACGTTAGATAAAAATTAAAGGAGCCTACCCACCCTAAATTTTTATATTTTATTCGGATAGAGCGTGAAAAATGCTGCAAGGAGATACCAAACATTTAATTTAGCGATTTTTCTATGAATTGTTATGATTTTTCAAAGGTACGAATTACGGTATGTTTGAAGGTGGATTTGTAGTTTGTAGTTTAGCTACAAACGCCGATAACAGCCGTATGATCTACGATTCCAAGTCAATGATCACACCATTTTGTGGGGAAAGAAGTTCCACATCCATGCAAACACTGAAACATCGACTTTCGTAGATCATTCGGCTGTTATCGGAGTTTGTAGCTATACTACAAACTACAAATTCACCCTAAAACATACCGTAATTGGTACCTTTGAAAACTCATAACAATTCATAGAAAAATCGTTAAATTAAATGTTTGGTATCTCCTGGCAGCATTTTTCACGCTCAATCCGAATAAAATATAAAATTTTAGGGTGGGTAGGCTCCTTTAAAGAAGGAGTAGGAGCTACATTTCAGATCACGGTCACTCTGGAAATCAGACTAGACTCAAGCGAAAGTGCAAGTGCACTTTGGCCTGAATCTGGAAAATAGTGCACTTTTGCCCCAATTGCCCCAGCTGTTTTACGGTTACGGAATGTTGCTCCTACTCCTTCTTTAAAGTATCGTGCGTGAGCAACATGACGACGCGACGAGGAGATCCTTTCTTTTGGCGGGAATGTAATTGTTCGCAGCCTTGTGAAGAAGTGACCTATTCGACGGTGGTATCGCGTGTTACCTATGCTGTGGAGGTTTGAGGATATATTGTTTCATCTCATGTATTGTTTGTGCCAACTTGTTTTATAGAAACTCTGTCCCAACCCCGGCAACAACTCAAAGTGTACCGCGTGTGAGGCTCGGACGGTTTGACAACCTCGAAAACATTGAATTTCTTTTTCACCAGAGCACCGTCCAAGCTGTTGTCGAAACTCTGGAAAACAAAGTTGAAGTTGAATACCTCAAGATCGAGGTGAGTTGGTAAATTGCGCATAAAGTGATGTCTAAATTATCACATATTAATCCATAGGATTTGCTGTCCACGAAATTTTTCACGAATTGCGCAAACTCTTTTTTTCCAAAAAATCAAACATTGTTTCAGTTGAGCCATCTCTTCAGAACGGTCGGCAACTTTGGTAGGATCCTTGCATTTTTTAAATATAAGATTACCAACTTGTAATGAATATATTTCTGTATGATTCTTTTTTCTTAGGATCTCTGCTCGCCGGGGCTTCCATAATCTTCGTCTTCGAGTGCATCGTTCTTCTCTACCACGTTGGACGCTAAAAATAGCCTCGTTAACAAAACAAATCCAATAAATAGAAGATCATCAGTCGAGTATGCAATGTATCAGAATGCGATAAAATAGTTCGATATGAGCTGCTGACGTCGCCTATGAATTGGGCTGTAGCCCACGCATAGAGAACTCTGTCTCGTAAGAGCACACCTATTGGAAAATCCATTCGTCATCATGAGGATCTTCAAAGCGAGAAATATCATTTTTTTCGGCGCCCGCCAAGCTGATCGTTGGTCCCAAGCACTAAAGAATGTACAGGATATCGAGCGCCATCGCATTGCACTCTCCCTCGGCGGGTGGCTGCAGCGCAGAGGAAAATCCCTCGTTGATTCACCTTAGTGAGCTAGCCTTTGAGGCGCTATAGGGGGGAAGGTGCACTTTGGAGAGTGAACGACTATGGAGAGAGGCGAGACGCCCAAGAAGCGGCATTGATCAGTGTGCCTCACTCCGTCCCACTCTGCACTCGCGCCCTCTCCTTCCCCGCATAGGGGCGATATTGATGTGTGTGTCGTGATGAGGGGTTCATGTGTTGTGTTCGCACCGGTTTGTCTTTCCTTGCAGCCCCCCCGCGTTCGGAACTCTGTGCCCAATCTAATTTACGCAATTACGAGAATTTCACAGAACTAATTCCTGTTCTCTGTCGTGCATTTGCAAGCGGAAGGCTCAGTTTATTTCGTAGATGGAATATTGGACGAGTATAATCCTCCCATTTTGTCGCAAACTATTGCACGTTGAGTACTTAGGGGTATTATTTTTAAGCCCTTTTTCTTATGAATATTTTTATAGCCCCATTTTAAATACTTGATTTTAAGATGCGCCCCCGTCCCTTCCCGCGGCCAACTATCATGTGTCTCATCTGCGCGGGGCGCACGACCAACGCCTTCCTCGGCGTAGATGCCTGCCGGTGAATCATTTCAGAGCGATTCCTCCTTCATAGCAACACAGTCCATCTTATCTCGCTCGATTGTTGCATCGCGTTATCTGAGTGATTCAATGGTCAATGGAGCAAGATTCAATGGCCATTAGTGTGAGCATGCCATGCCGCTGACAGCCTTGCAATTGTGAAGATAAAAAGTTTCTTTCTTCTTTCAAGGGAATGAAAGCACAAAACGTCACGAAATTACAGAGCCTGCGCCGCATTTTTCAAACGAGCAAATACGCAGAAGAAGCTGCTCACTTGTCGTACGGGCCAAGGACAATGCTCGTACAGAAAACGTATGCTAATATTTCCCTTCATAGTCTTTTTAAAAGTTACAAGAACAGACGTTATTTTGTTAGTAGATGTGGACCATTGAAAAAATGAAATTAGAAGATTACCGTTGTTGGAAAATGGTTACTCTGCAGACGAGCAGTTCACTTGTCGGCGGTGTCGCTACGAAGCGTGTATCGCACTTGGGATGAGAATCGAGGATGACGAATCATCTCCTTCGACGTCTACAGCTTCTCCTCACGTCATTGATTTCACCGGATCTCAATGTTCGAGTTCCGAGACGTTGCTCGACCGCATCGGACGACTATACGAGTGAAGTTGTTGAAAAAGTTTTAAAACTGAGTTTTTCTGATAAGTGGAAAATAATATTCACTGGTTTAGGATACTCGGAACTTCGACACCTACTTATTTGAATGTTATTTCGGTGAAATTCAAGTCACGAGTCCCTCTTTCGTACATTTTATGGAGCGGATTTGAAAATAACGATGCGACGATGGCTGCTAATCCCTGGACATCAAATATTATTGCAGTTCCTACATCGCTCGACGATCGCGTGGAGAGTTCGCTCTTCGTGATACAGAGCAATATCGAGAGCAGTTTGTGGCTTCGGAGACAACTGGGGAGGTCAACCATATTTTCACCGTATTCGTCCTAATTTGATCTTTTCCAGAAAATATTCATCTCCTCGCTCGAATTCGATCGCGATACTACGCCGATCATGAGCACCGCTTTTATTATCTTTCTTCAAGAGGCATTTCCGGACTATAACGAATTATCTCTGCCGGAACAAGTCAGTGTTGTCACAGATTCAAACGTTTCTATTATAAATTCCTTTGTAAACTAATAAAAAATAAACGCCAATTCAGCGAGCCGTCTTCAATAACTGCTGGAGCTCTGTGTTGCTGTTGGAAAAATACCATTTCTCAGACATCCATTTTCCGTCGCAACCGAATCGGTAGTGAGTGAATGCGGGAGATAAATTAACACCATTTAGTTTCATGAATGGCCCGACTTCGGCGTCGGATCTCGAAAATGTCAACCATTTTTTGCCTGCCGATATGCCATGGGCTCAGAAAGAGGAGCTTGCCCGGTATTAAACAAAATGCTTATTATTGATTATCCGAAACAATTTCAGGAACATTTTATACTACTACGATCGGTGTGCGAAGATTTTGGATTCTGTTATGAGAGATGCCAAATTGTCGGAAACTGAATTCGCGGCTACTATAGCCCTGCTTATTTGGACGGCAGGTTACATCCTTTTGAAATAATTTGCATTTTATTGTTCTAAATTTAGGTTTTAGCTCAACTTTTTTCGCTTATACAATTTTCCAGCATATCACGATATTTTTGCAGATTCCAAAATAAGCTCGGAGACAATCGTGGATCTCGGATATCGCGTGAAACGCGCCATTTTCGGCGATTTGAGTCGTGCCTATCGCAAGACCGGGAAGGAAGCCGAATGTTCCACGCGCATAGGAACTCTGGTGACTGTCGTCCACGCTTTACAGGTATCATAAAAACATATTTTTTATTTTCGAGACTAGAAAACCTTTCCGACCTAATTATGTTTGTAAAACTAGTATAAACGGCGAACCGTCCTGTCTAAACTCTTACTAGTTAGGCCCAAAGTCGCCGGATGCTATTATATATGCAAACGGGGCTTCTTGGGATAGACTGACGGAGATTCGGACAACGTTACGATTTGTTATTAGTAGGAGAACAGCTATCGAACTCCGAAATCATTGATCATAACCTTCAGGAAGCTGCCGGCGTCGCGCAGGAGCAACTTCAGATCTGTTCGCTGCTCGAATTGTTCGACGAGAACTGCTACATAAATAAGACGCTAACGTAATAAAGTCGACGGTACACATGCATCAGTTTTCCGAGTACACAAAAATTTTATGTAAACTTGAGCCCAGCATGGTAATGAAGTGAAAGCACGGTTGTACTAGGTCAATCACCTCGTCATCCCTGATAATATTAGTATGTTGGAGAACTCCTTTTCATTTTTCATCTCTTCTTTATGCCGCAATAACGGTCAACTATTACGGTCGATCCAAACGCGTCTTCATTTCGCACGTATGTAGGTGCGGAACTCTCTCCGGTGTCTCTAACGCCGATAGAGTTTCAAGAAACGTTATATTCCCGGGACCATGCAAATCCCGTGGGACAAAGGGAGTGCGACCTAAAATTATTGTAATTGAGAGGGCGCCCGCCGTTCTCCACAAGGCATTCCTTATTTGTCGCTTTCACTGTGCCACTTGTTTGTATCCAGGTCTCGACGAGCAACGACTTGAAGATCGACCAGTGTTGGCTACACATTGGACCTCTTTCGAGTGCCAAATTATATGTCCGTGGTGGGTATATTTGTTGATCTTCCACTTGAGTTCGTGGGATAATATCATTTATTCGGCGGCCGTCCAGACAGATCTTTGATCCATTGGCCTCCCAACCACCTAAGTGTGCCACATGAGTCTCGTGGGAGACTAGAGATCCCTTCCTGACACGACGTAGCGCGAGGCCTTTGAGGGGTAGAGAGGGAGGGTGCACTTAGTGAAGGGTATGCATACAGAGAGAGAGAGGCGAGACGACCAAGAGGGGGCATTGATCACCGCTACTCCTGCTTTCCCCCTCTCCACTCGCGCCGTTTCCTCCCCCGCCACGCGGCAGGGGCGTTATTGATGTGTGTGTCGCGATGAGAGGTTCGGGTGCTGTCTTCGCACACCGGATACCCTTAGCACCCGCGTTCGGGAGTATGCCTGAATCTTTTTACGGGAACGTATTAGAATTACGATTGCATTTCCGGCGCGCGGAGTGGGCGTATTAGGGCGCGTTCTCCTTTTTCATTCTCTTTCGCAAAGCAGCTTTCAACAATGCGCTGTATTTTCGCTTGTTGAAAAATAAAGGGATATTCTACAAATTATTCCAGATGCGCCCTCTCCCCAAGCCGGCGCCAACTCTCCTCTGTCTCATCTGCTCTGGGCGCACGACCAATGCCTTCCTCGGAGTCGATGCGTGCCGGTGAGTTCTAGAACGCGCTACTTGGCACTTCAGACTATCTAATCTTTATCTCCGTTGTCGTGTCTCGTTGTTTCGTTGATGATAAGGGTAGCTCATTTGATTGAAATAGCGAAGTAGCATAACCGAAAATTAACTTCCTTTCTTCTTCCGAGCTTGTGATGAAATCACAACGATTCCATAAATTGCAGGGCCTGCGCTGCATTCTTCAAGCGAGCAACGACGCAGAAGAAGCAGTACATCTGCAGAACGGGAGATGGAAAGTGTACTTATCGAAAACGTATATTTTTGATTTGTGTTATTTTTTACCTGCAAGATTGCGTGTTAGGCTAAACAACAGTTCTTTTTCGAACGATGGCCTGTTTCCGAAGAGAACTTTTTGAATGCCCAATAAGAAACACTTTGAGATCCGAACATGAGCCTTATCTTCAGACCAGAAATACACGTGTCGGAGGTGTCGCTTGGAAGCGTGTATCGCCCTTGGGATGCGTCGCGACGACGAGGAATCAACGCCTTCAACGTCGACGGATTCTCCTCAATACCTCGACTCTACCGACTCACAAGACTCGAAACCGGTCTTGGAGACTTTGTTGCAACGTATCGGACGATTGTATGAGTGAGTCATTAGCAATTAGTTATTTTGGAGTTCTGAGCATCAATTCACAATTTTTTTGGAGCTTCGCAATAACTGGCATCGCAAGCTGTAATGAGAGAAATTGCGGCGGAAAAATTTAAGCCACAAGTATGTCCGAAACTTGGCATTTATACTCGTTTATCTCCTCTCAGGGACGATGAGAGATTAACGAGGCGGTCAGGGTCGCAAATCCCCTCTTTTTTCATTTATCATTTATCTTTCAGTTCCTACATTGCTCGGCGGTCTCGAGGAGAATACGCCCTTCGTGATACAGAGAAATATCGCGAGCGGTTCGTGGTATCGGAGACGACGGGAGAAGTACCCTACTTTATTAATTTCAACCAAGTGACCATTATTTTAGACAATATTCATCTCTCCCGTCGAATTTGAGCGCGATGCAACTCCGATTGCAAGCACCGCCTTTATCATCTTCCTTCAAGAAGCATTTCCGGAATTCAACGAGTTATCTCAGCCCGAACAAGTCAGTATTGTCACGTTCCCATAAACAAGAAGTTTTCGCATTCAAAAGAATTTGGAACTGCCGTAGAAAACATGCATTTCAGCGAATACTTTTCAAGAACTCCTGGGCACCTGTTCTTCTTCTGGAAAAAGCCCACTTCACAGACATTCAATTCCCGTCGCAGTCGAATCGTTAGTGAGTGTCTGCAGGAGAGAATTGACGGCATTTATTATAGTTTCATGATAGGCCCTACTTCGGCTTCGGACCTTGACACTTTCGAAGATGTTCTGCCTGTCGATATGCCGACCACGCAGAAAAAGGAACTTACAAGGTAAGAAATTCATATTACCGAAAAGTACAAAGTCCTCCTGCGCCCGGTTATGAATTGCCACTTTTACAATTAGAACCGCATCTCACTATTCAATTCAAGCATTTCAATCGAGACTATTCAATCCAAACTATTCAATCAAGACTATTCAATTCAAACTATTCGATCAAGACAATTCAATTCATAATATTCAATCAAGACTATTCAATTCAAACTGTTCAATGAAGACAATTTAATTCAAACTATTTAGTCGAGACTATTCAATTCAAACTGTTCAATCAAGACTGTTCAATTGTCAGTGAAGCGAAACGAATTTCAGGAACATGTTCTACTACCATGATAACTGCTCGAAAATTTTGGACCCGGTCATGAAAGGTGCCTGCATGTCTGAAACCGAATTCACGGCAACCATTGCCCTACTCATTTGGACGTCAGGTAATAACCCATTAGCTTCATTGCCAGAATCATATGATCCAATTGAAAATGTTCGCTGAAAATAGAATTAGATGAGTCCGTCCGCGTAAGGAACGAGCAGTTTCATCAAGTAAGCGAACAGTGAAACTTTTCTTGTCCGCTGGGGCTCATATTCTGGCTAGAGGTACTTCAGGTGTAGGAAAGATGAAAAAAATTTAGAGTGGCAGATTTCGACCACGGGTGTCGTAGCTGTGCTTGCTCGAAGACATTGTACTTTTCGCTAAAAATGAAGTCGAAACCTATTTTTGCCCATAACTCAACAACCCTTTGGCCAATTTGGGAGTTTTTATGCTCATTACAAAGCTGACGACGAGTTATCCAAAAATTGCGCCAAAATGTACCATGGGGGATTACGGGCGCAGATTTGCAGGAGAATGAGTGCAAAATATTCAATTAATGTTTTCTCGGATATATGGAAAAAGTAAATCGGGAATTTTTTCCAGTTTAACCCTGATGTCGAACTAAAGAAATGTGTCATGATTTTTTGGGCGTACGCTTTCTGCAAGGTGGGCAAAACACGGAAAACATGATTTTTTGATCTGCTTTCAGTTCTAGTAGGCCAGAAATGCGACAGTGGTATGAGGTCAAATATGCGAAAAACATTTTTTGACCTCCCCAGCATTTTCCCGTGCTAAAAGTATGGGGTCATCGGTAGTGTTGGAGACCGATGGATTGGACCCATGATGGGGGTATCATGGTTCAAAATCGGAGTAAATAATCGTTGTCGGAATGGACTAGAAAGTGTTCCAATCAGCAAAATATGATGTATACGGCCGTTTTTGAGCAATTACAAGAAAAATATTTTTCGACTTTTTTAAAGAAGGAGTAGGAGCAACTTTGAAAAGTTAGATATTGGCATGAACGGATATAGCTCGCCGTGACGAGATGTTTGATGCCACTCATTACTGATATACTCGATTCTACCAGGAGTTATGGTTTGGAGAAAAC